>CM042009.1:59368403-59505903 GCA_023525715.1 Cichorium intybus | reverse complement strand
ACACACGGAAGTTTCTTTTGTAGGCCTTCTTCAGGGTTTTTCTGACAGCTAAGTACCAGTTCATATGATCCATGAACTTCTTCTTCTTCTCATCCGAATTGACATGGCAGGCGTTCACATGAGGAATCATGCCTGAGATAAATGAGGAGCGATGGAGGCCAAGATAGTCTATTTCAAAGAACTTAATCATGACTTCGGTTTTGTTTCGAAGTCCTTTGAAGACTACACCATATGGTTCATCAAGAATCTCTCCATTTTTAAACCTGATTATATTCCAAACTACGACTGGAGGAGTATTCAATGGTTGTTGGTAGTAGAAACATAATTCAATGTCTTGTTTTGCGAATCTCAGCAGGTAGTTGTTCAGAAAACCCAGGAGGTGGTTTTTGACCGTTCTCATTACAACTAAAGACTCCGAAGCAAGGCCAGGATCACCTCTACCCAACATGTCTAGCAGTTCAATGAAGTCCATTGGATTCATTATTGGGAAGTCAGCGATTGTGAACCTTGATTCAACTTCATCTACACCGCGAAGAACAAGGAATTCATAATTTGTGAAGTTCTCAAAAGTATCTGCCTCTTTGATCGATATGATTTTCTTGATCTTTTTCAAACTCCATACTACATTCTGATTTTGAATGAACATAGCATGGAAGTTGATTTTGTTGGTCCAGTAGGTTGGCCTCTGTTCATTTGTTATTGATTGAACAAACTGGAGAAAGGCGAAGGTCTTCTGATTGAAAGGTATGTCAAGTTGAAGATTAGGATCTTCGGAGTCGACTGTCTTAAAACTCCGAAGAGGTAGCCTGTTGAGTACATTCAGATCTTGAAATCCGAAGAGTTTGATTTCCTCTGCTGTCCATTTCCCATCATCTCGGGAAAAGTTGTTCATTTTAATCATCAAGGCGTAGTCAGCACGTCTGGCCTTGTAGATATTTTCCATGTGTGGAGCAATTATACTTTCAACAGACCTGTCTGTTGAACTTCCAGCTCCAGCTGATCCCCCCGGTCCAGATGTTCCCCTGGTAGTTGTAGTGATGGTTGAGATTCTAGGACCAGCAGTAGTGGTTGTTGTGGCTGCGGAGGTTACTGTTGTGACCACTCTTTCTCCCCCTTGCTGAGTTTCGCTCCGAAGTTCTTGTAATGCTTTCATAACTTCGGAGTTTGAATGTTCAACCTTTTCAGCAAAAGTTTGGATTTTCTTGTCAATATCAGCAACAACAGAAGCTAGTTTTTGTTCGAACAAGGATTGGATCTTATCCTGTTGATCCACGAGTCTCTTCTCGAGCTTCTGCACCGATTCTTTTATTTCTTTGGACAATGTGAACTCCAGAGTCTCGATCTCTTCGGTAATGTCACCCATGGTTGGTTTTGTAGGATCAAAACCAGTTTGTGCTTGAATCAGAGTATCAAGCTTTGAGTTGAGAATCTTGTACTGTTTCATTAGTACAAAAGCCTCATCTGGCAGTTCTTCAGCGGATGGTCCTTCAACAACCAAGGGGGCCAGATGAAAAGCCTCAAAGAAGGCTGCTGAAGTAGGGTTTTGTCTTGAAGGTGATTGAGGTAGATTAAACTCTGGTAACGAAAAGTCAATACCAGAGAAAGGAATAGCAGACGTTTGAGGGGCAGTTGTAGGTGGTGGTGGTGGAGGTACATCAGATGATGTAGTGTGGATTGTGGTGGTTTGTTGAGCTGTTGTGGGTGGTGGAGGAAGAGGTGTTGTTGTATAAGGTGGAGTAGGTGGTCTGGTTGTTTTAGGTGGTGAGGTTGGTGCAGTAGTGTTTGGTGGAGTGGGTGGTCTGGTGGTTGGTGGAGGTGAAGGAGGTCTGTTTTCATGCTGTTCTTCTTCTTCTTGGACTAAGGATGGAGTCTTATTGGAATCCGAAGACTCATCCCTAATGGTTAGTTTTCTTGACCTCTTCGGTTGTTTTCTCTCCGGAGTGGTTTGCTCCGAACCTTTTCTCTTTTTCTCCATTTTCTTCGGATGTTATGTCTCGAGCAGGGTATGGAATAACAAGAGTATTTCTGTAAGTATTTACCTCATTGCACTCCATGGGTACCTTGGACAACATTGCTTGGGGAATTTGAGCACAGAATGTTGCCGGTACATCATCTAGTCAGGAACAAACCCTGCTTGCTGATAATGGGCGTGAACAACAATTGCCCAAAATCTAGCATTCGAAATCTCGGTTCCCTTCAGGCTATGGTTGATGTGCGAACAAAAATCGGCTCATAGAATTGATGAGTAATCTACCTTGACATCATAGTAGATTCCGTAGAGCAGACTTTGGAATGAGACACTTGCAGAGTCTAATCCGGAAGTTCTCCCTGAGAGACATCTGAGGAAGATACTGAAGTAGTATCTCCAAAGATCAGGCAGTTGGTTCTTCTTGAACGTACTGATCTTCTCAAGAAAAGGTGAGTAGCCCATTTCGTTGAACATGTCAACGAGTTGATCAGCAGAGGGAACAACCATCTCCTTGGAATTGTAGACGGGAAGGTGGAGGGCTTCAGTGAATTTTTCTTTAGTCAGTTGCACTTTCTTGGTCTTTCTTTTTGAATCAACGGCATCACAGACTACCGATTTCACTTGATTGTTAGAGTCGAACAGAGCGTTCGATGTGTAATGGGCTCTGTGAACAAGAGTTGTCGGGATTGAAGGAGTGCAGGTCAGAGCGTAGCCAAGAACTGACATCTTCAGGCACTCAACCAAGGCATCGATTGGTTGAGGATATAGTTGCAGATTGTTGCAAAGAACCAAGTTTGCAGACTGGCTCTTGAGATTCGGGATTGAAATGGCTTCAGTGGTTTGGGAAGATGCTTCAGCCGCCATTGTTGATTAAATGAAGAAGATGAAGAGAGTTTAGGGTTTCTTGAGAGCAAATTTTGCAGAGAGAGTTTGATAATTTTGTTCGCGTAAAGAGAATAACTGAAACGGTGAGAGGTTTATATAGTGTTCGTGGTCCCTAGGCCATTTAATGCACGCTTAAATTGGTCCAATAATACCCGAACACCTCAGCACATGCGCGTCCCACTAACCCTGCAAAAGGGGAAACGTTCGGCTGTCAGTTGCAATGATTTGAAATTTGAACCGCCCTTTTCATGAGAACTTTTTGTTATGATTTCCCTTTATTTTCTTAAGGACAGTTATAAAAGAACAAACGGTCATTTATTTCGAAGGAATGTTTATCTTTGAAATTTATCATAAATGCACAAATAATTTGATCAATAAATTGACTTCGGAATAATATGGATGTTTGCAACTTTTATATGTTCACTTCGAAGTGTAAAGATTTGGTGAGCGTTATGTGATGCTCCGAAGAGTATGGATAACGTGATACACCGAAGTCCATTGTTTTCTTAATGTTTTTCTTGACTATTTGGTTGTTTTAAAATTTTGAGTGATGCATTGTAACACTTAACCTTGACTTCCTTGAATGTTATGAAATGAAGATTTGACAAGTTAATCTTCAGAATCATTTGGATCATGTTGGAAGTCCATTTTTCATTTTGAAGTCTGTTTGATACAATATCAGTCATGAACGTATAAGCCTAATCACCCCATTGCCAACTTGATTTCGCATTTTGAACCGATGTTTGATCGAACTTTTGTGCTTCAAATTTTTCATACTAAACAATGGTAACATCCTTTGCATTTGAAATTTGAAGAAGTTTTCATTCTTGAATTGAACATCAGAAGTGTGTTTAGAAATTGGATTGACTTTGAAGAATCTTTTGAAAAACCTATTCCCTTTCATCAATTGAAGTGTTTGGATACTAGGCTCTGATGACAAGCCTTTGAGCTTCGTACACCACTTCAACTTTACCATTTAAGATAGATTACTTGAAATGTTCATATTCTCTACAAAGTACTCGATTATGTTATATGAGCTCCTTGTATTGTTATTTAAAACAGATGAATACGCCTTTGAGTGCTGATTTATCTTTCTTTTGCACTCCCTGTTTATCTTTTTGTCTTGCTTGTTGTCTTTGAATCTTTTGACAAATTTTTTTCTGTTTATCTTTTTGAGTTTTTCTATTTTTTCTTTTTATCTTTTACTTTTTGGATTTGCTTATCCGAAGAGACAAAATTTCACCATTTAGTTTCTTTCTTTGGTGCTTTTTGGTTTTGTTTTGTGCACTCATTGAGTTTGAAAAACTTCATTTAGTTCAATTTTGAAACAATAATGAAAAGAGATTTAAATTTACTTATCAGACAATGTTGGTACTGTTTTTGAAGAAAAACTTCGGAGCACTTGAGTTATCCTATGTTGTTTTGACGCTACATGATTAGTTTGATGTTGAAGCGAGTCAAGTTCAGAAGGGAGGTTAGGTATAGACATTATGTTAAGGATATTAGAATCAAACATGGCTTCAAATTGTAAATAGCCTTAACCTCACTCCGAAGTCTGTTTTCTTACCAATGTTTCAAGTCGATTCCCAAATACCTTTTAGTGCAATAAGGTATGATTATCAGAATCTAAAATCAAAGTTTTGTCCTTTAGTCAGGTAGTCCATAAAAGTAAGGTTAAACTTTGTCACAAAAAAAATCTTGAAACTTTAATATTTTTGCAGTGATATTTGTTTTTGATTTTTCTTTGAAACAACCCTCTATTATGAGATTATTTATCTTTGAGATACGAAGTCAAAAGTTGTTTCAAAAAGATTTTGACATTTATGACATATTATTGACTTGAATTTTCTGATCCAAGGTGCACCGAAGCGACAAAAGGCTTCGGTGTACTGCGATGTGTCATTAAATTGTTTTACTTGTTTTACTCCGATGGGCTCCGAAGCAGCAAAGGTCTTCGGAGTGTTGCGTAGTGTTGTGAATTTTTGTTTTTCAATTGAAAAGACTAAGGAAAAGAGTGAGCAAATATGAGATTTATTGTAGAGTGGATCCATCAATCATTCCAAGTCCACGAACAATTCTTGTAAATGCCTCTTCATTCAAAGCCTTTGTGAAGATGTGTGCCAATTGTTCTGTTGTGTGAACAAAGTGCACTTCTATATTCCCCTCCTCAACATGACTTTTGATAAAGTGATAGCGAAGAGCTATGTGCTTTGTCTTGGAATGTTGAACAGGATTGTGGCAAATCCGAATTGCACTTTGTGAATCACAAAACAGTGGAATCTTTCTCATGTTGATGGCATAGTCCTTCAGTTGACTTTGAATCCAGATGATTTGCGAGGTACAAGCAGCAGCAGCCACTTATTCAGCTTCAGCAGTGGAGATAGAGACACAAGTTTGTTTCTTAGATTGCCAACTGATTAGCTTTCCATCAAGGAATTGACAACCCCCTGAAGTGCTCTTGCGATCAATAGAGCATCCATCAAGATCTGAGTCAGAGTAAGCTTGTATGTAGAAGCCTGAGTTTGTTGGGTATCATAAACCATAAGCAGTTGTGTTGTTTAGATATCGAAAGATTGTTTTAACCACAGCCAGATGAGGTTCTCGTGGGTCAGCTTGATATCTTGCACAGTTACAGACTGCAAACATAATATCTGGTCGACTGGCTATGAGATAAAGCCATGATCCAATCATGCTTCGGTATGTCTGGATGTCAGTCTTCGGTTTATCCAATGAAGGATTTAGCCTTGTACCTGCAGGCAATGGAACTTTTGCTTTTGAACAGTTAGTCATTCCAAAGCGTTCAAGTAAACTCTTCGTATACTTTTGTTGATTAATAAAGATCCCCTCCTTGGATTGTTTTATTTGTAATCCAAGAAAGAAATTAATCTTTCCCATCATACTCATCTGAAATTTGCTTTTCATTAGTTTTTCAAAATCTTTTGATAAATTGGGGTCAGTGGATCAAAGATTATGTCATCCACATAGATTTGGACTAACATCAAATGAGATCCAACTTTCTTCCTAAAAAGTGTTGGATCCACTGAACCCTGTTTGAAATTTGACTCTTTTAAAAATTTTGTCAAGGTCTCATACCAAGCTCTTGGGGCTTGTTTTAAACCATAGACAGCTTTGTCTAACACATAGCAATGGTTTGGATGTTCTTTACTTTCAAAGCCAGGTGGTTGATCAACAAAAACAGTTTCCTCGAGATCACCATTCAGAAAAGCACATTTGACATCCATTTGATAGACATCAAAGTTTTTGTGTGCAGCATAAGCCAAAAATATCCGAACTGATTCGAGTCTAGCAACAGGAGCAAATGTCTCTTCGCAATCAATCCCCTCCTGTTGACAATAACCTTTGACAACCAACCTTGCTTTGTTCCGAACCACATTGCCTTCGGTGTCTAGTTTATTTCTGTACACCCATTTGAGACCAACAATTGAACCATTTGCAGGTTTTGGAATTAGCCTCCAAACTTTGTTTCTTTCAAATTCCTCTAATTCCAACTGCGTTGCTTCAATCCAATCAGGGTGATCAAATGCATCTTTAACGTTCTTTGGTTTAGTCTTTGAAATAAAGACATTGAACATGCACAACTCCGAAGTTTTGTTTAAATCAAGTTGTTTTTGGTGAAGTTGTGCACGTGTCAATACTCTATCTTGAACATTACCGATGACAAGTGATGGAGGATGATTTCGAGTCCATTTTTCCAAAGGAGGATAATTTGGATCAAATTCAGGAGGTCCTTCAGAATCAATTTCCTCAATATCTGAAGGATACCCCGAAGTGGAAGGGAAATCATCCATGATTAAATGATTATCTGAGTTTGTGAGATTTGTTTGTGGAGTGTTTAGATTTGAAGAGTGAATAGAAGAGTTTAGAAATTGCTCCCCCTCGACTCTAGTTGGTGGAGAGACTGTTCTTTCTTGATATGAAGAGATTGGAGTTGCTACTTCTGGCTCCCCCTCGACATGAGGATAGAGGGACATGATGTGTGAGACTTCATGTGGAGGGTTGTTGAAACTTGAGTTGGTTTGCTCCCCCTCGAAACCAGAATCTTCTGCGGATCCATTTGAACTCTCCCCCTCAACCGAAGAGGGTCTCTAAACACTACTTGGAGTTGAGTCTTCGGGGCCATCAGTAAGCTTGGACAATTCAGACACTTGATTGTCTGGTACCCTGGCTTCAGAGTCCACAGCTCTTTCCAGTGGATCAAAGAGAAGACTAAAGTCAGTGCCAAAGGTAGTGATTGGTGATGCATCAACAGCTGACTGTGGAAAGATCGATGACATTGGAAAGGGATGTTGTGATTTCTTGATATAGTAGTCATCAAACCTCAGGTTGAAGGTTTCTTCAATTTTTCGAGTTCTCTTGTTCATGACTCTGTAAGCTTTTGAGTCTTGAGAATATCCAAGAAAAATTCCTTCTTCTGACTTCTCATTGAACTTAGTCAAATGATCTTTCAAATTCAAGATGAAACACCTACAACCGAAGATGTGAAGAAATTTGACATTTGGTTTTCTTCGGTTGAGCACTTCATATGGTGTAATGTGAAATCTCTTGTGAATGTAGGATCTATTTTGAGTAAAGCAGGCTGTGGAGATGGCTTCGGCCCAGAAGTACATGGGCAAATTTGCAAAATTGAGCATGCTTCTAGCTGCTTCACACAAAGAGCGATTTCTCCTTTCTACAACACCATTTTGTTGTGGAGTATATGGTGCTGAGAAGTTGTGACTAATCCCTTTTGATTTCAAGAATCCATCAAGAGTTTGATTTTTGAACTCCGAACCGTTGTCACTGTGCACAGTTCGGACTTTCTTGTTTAGCATCACTTCCATTTTCTTTATGAAATTGATGATTTCTTCAGCGGCATCTGATTTGTTTCTTAGAAACAAGACCCAAGTGAACCTTGAATAGTCATCAACTATCACAAGAATGTATTTCTTCTTTCCAATTGACTCCACCGCGGATGGTCCACAAAGATCCATGTAAAGAAATGAAAGAGGTTCGGTGATTTTAGGGTTGATCACAGTTGGATGCTTTTGCTTTGTTTGCTTGCCATTTTCACAAGCAGCACAAAGTGAATCATTATTGAATTTTAGAGCAGGCATCCCTCGAACCAAATCCATAGCCACTAGCTTGTTTAAGTCTTTGAAGTTTAGATGAGCAAGTCTTCGATGCCATAGCCAGCTGACATCAGAGTTGGCTTTAGAGAGAAGACAAAGGGATTGCCCACCAGTCACTGGCTTCAAATTTAAGGGAAACATTGATCCCTTTCTTTCAGATTTCAATATGACTTCTTTTGTGTCCATTTTAGCAATAACACTTCCATGGTGATTGAATGTCACTTCATTTCCAGTTCCCACAACTAACTGAGAAATGCTTACAAGATTATGTTTTAAACCTTCAACAAATGCCACCCGGTTGATTGTAAATTGACCATTCGTTATCTTTCCATAACCTCGGATTGGACATGTCTCATTGTTACCAAATCTAACATTTCCAGCATCATCCAACGTCCTGTAGTCCCTGAGATATTCCCTCTTCCCTGTCATGTGTCTTGAGCAGCCACTATCCATGTACCATTTAGCATTATACCGCTCATTAGACGTTATCTGCAATTAATCAAGAAGGAGTTGGTACCTAATCAATCTTGGGTCCTCAGGGTAAGCGAAGGATTCTTGAATCCATTTTTCTACGGCTTCTTCTGATATTTCATTTGCATTTAATTTGATCAAATTCTCCGAAGCCTCATGTGATGAACATGATTCTGAAGAGTTCGAGCATGATTCTGAAAGGCTTTTTGTCAAAATTGAAGAGTCCGAAGTGACTGACAAAGTGCAAGTCTTCGGAACGCATTTTAGTTTAGATGACTTCGAGGTTTTTGATGTTTTTGATGTTGGACTTGGAAATTTTGAATTCTTTGAAGATTTTGAAGATTTAGTTTTAGCAGTAAAATTTTCATTCAAATCATTTCTTTTCCAGTTTTGTTTTGATTTTTCAATTGTTGACTTCCTTGAGATTGAACTACACAACGTAGAGGAACAAATATACTCTTCGTATGCCAATTTGAAGTAGTTTAGTCAAAGATTCTTATCTTTAAACATATCCAAATTTTTGTCTAGCCATTGATGAAATGTGTCTATCAAATTGTTGCATTTTGAAAATGTTTTCTTTGTGGGTTTTTGAAATTTTAGATTAGGAAAGTTAGGTTTTGTTGGAATGAAAGTTGGTTAGACATGTTGATTTTTGACTTCTGAAACCTTTGAGTTAAATGGTTTTGTTCCAGAAGTTAAAGCAATTGCTTCATTTGGTTTCAGACCTCCGAAGGGAGTTTTTCTTTTGACAAGATTTAGAGTTTGTTTTGATTTCGAGTTCGTAGCACTAGTTTTCTGAGTTGGTTTTGTAATCACTATTGCTGGTTTTGATTTTTAGAGAATTTGAGGTCTTTTCAAAATCTGAGGCTTTTGTACCGAATCCTTGGTAATAAAAACTTTTGGTTTTGAAGCAGCATTTTCAGAGGTTTGTGACAACGGTACACATTCACATGATTCCATTAATTGAAAGACATCCATCTTCGGAGCTATGGGTTTTTCCATAACTTGAAGTTGTCTGTAATTTCGATTAGTGTAAACATGACTGTTGTTTTTGACATTCAAAAGATGATTTAAATTCTTTGGAATTCTCTCTTTTTCATAACATAAACAATTGTAAATGTTGTGACCATACAAATCCTGTTTTCTTATGTTAATTTTCACTTCCATGTTTTCATTTACTTGATTTTCAAACATTTTAGACGAAGAGAAGAATCCTTCCTCTGTTACTGTGGAGTTATCCTCATCAACAATCATTTTCAAATCATTATCAATCAAAAGCACACCTCCAGGTTTCACAAAGATGGAATTTTTGAAGTAAGAAACCTTAGGATAAACACAAGCAACATGGACTAGTCTTTTTAAAGTGTTTTTTAGATAATCTTCATATGATTCACATTCATCAGAAATTTGAGTTTTAGTTTTAACAGTTTCCAAGTTTTCAGAATTTTCACAATCAACTTTAGATTTGCCTTTATCCACCGAAGACAATTGTGAGATGTCTTTGGAGGGTAATGCGGATGTGGATGATGATTTTTGCAAGGACAAGGTTGAACAATCAATATCCTCCATATCCGAGTCGCATTCAGAATCAGTTTCAAACACAGTTTCCACAACAACATTAGATTCATTTTCAATTTGAGGTACATCCTTTTTCAAAATTGGAATTTCTTGTAGCAATAATTTCAACAAGTTTTCAGCAGTTAAGTGTTTTTCCACCGAAATTAAACCATGTTTATGAGAAGGATTTGTCACTTCAGATCCTGAGACTATGGATTCACATTCATATGTAATACTATCAACATCCTTAAGCTTGAATTCAATAAAGGGCAATAGTTTCCTATGTTGCACATTACACACATCCGCAGAATGATAATACGAGTTATATGAGCATACAATCGTCTAGCAGTTTCACAAAATATATTCCTTTGTCTCAAAAGTACATCATTGTCATTAAAAAGTTTTTCTCTAGTTTCCTCTAGCAATGTGATTCTTAAATTGGTCTTCTCTAGGGCTAGCTTTGAACTTTCTACTATCCCCCTCAAGTTGAGAATCTCCTGCTCATTGATTTTCTCCCTATTTTTAGCATCAACAAGCAGTTTATGCAATACAGAACAGTCACGAGTTATTTCATTTATCATAGAAGCAAATTTAGATTCAGGAATTTTAAAAGACAGGAGGAGTTTTGATACCTGCTCCGGGATGGTGAGACGAGTGTCCTGCGCCATAAGACAAAATTCCTCGTCATCATCCGAAGAGTCATTATAGACAACCTTCAGAGCATCAGCTTCAAGCGCCTTCTTCATTCCAGAATCTCCATGACCAAAATCACCAAAACCTTCATAACCAAGTCCCTCACAAACCACATCTTCACCCAAATCTTTTTTACCAACAACTTTCTCAAAAGTGTTACCTAGAAGGCTCTTATCAACATCATAGGCTAGGAAAGCACTATAAGATGGCTTTCTCACTTCTTCATCATCAGAGTCCGAAGACCAAACTTGATAAGTTCCCAAATACACGTCACAGGCCATCAAGGCTAAGTCCTTGGTCTTCGCTCTTACTTCGTCCATCTTCCTGGCATAATATGCTTCATCTTTCACCTAAGTTTGTTTCTCATTTTTCTTTCTCAGCATGCAATCTTTTGTAAGTGATTCTTCCCATGACAGTAGTTACAATTGAAACCAGAATCACCTGCAATCTTCTTCCCTTCTGATCTGTCTTTAGAAGATTTCGACGTCTTGGATTCAACTGGCTTCGGAGTGAATGATTTAGTTGCATGTTCCTTCGGAGTAAAAATCTCAGGTTTAGGCTTCGGTGTGTAAGAAAAGTTTTTATACGTTTTTGTTGGATTGGGCTTGTTGACAAAGGGTTTCTTAAATCTACGATTGTTTGCAGCATACAAGGCAATCGTTTCACCGTTTTTATCTTCCATGTAGCCATCAGGTTCATCATTATCATCATCTTCTTCAGTTTTTGACACAAGGGCCAGTGAACTAGAACCCGCAGCTTTCTCACTTCGTCTTCCACAAATATCAGGCTCATGAGCTTTGACAAGATTGTAGAGACTGGCCAATGAATACGTGTTAATGTTTTCATACGATTTGATCATCAGCATAATGGGTCTCCATTCAGGCCTTAGGCTGTAGAGAAACTTTATATTTATCTCCTGTTGGATCCTCGTTTCACCATATTTCTCCAGGTCATACACCATTTTACTGTAACACTCGTAATCTTGTTCTAGAGTCTCATTTTCCTGCTGCTTGAAGTTGCCAAAATCTGCCAATACTTCCTGAACAACGCTTGATTGCCAGGTATTGTCACCTGCGAAGCGAACTGCCAAACGATCCCATATTTCTTTATCAGACTTTGCTCCAGAAATATGATGACGAATATCAGGTCCGAGTCCACTTCGTAGTTCATGCATAGCTCTTTCATCATTCCTTACTTTTCTTAGATCTGCTGCATTCAGAACACCACCGGCTTCGACATCATCAATGTTAATGAATCTTCCTGCTATATCGGTGTGAGGACCATCATTCACTGATCTCCAGATGTCTTTTGCTTCATTGAGGCCTTCCAAGTAGTCCTTCATACGATCAGCCCAGAAATCGTAGTAGGTTGGAACGAGCATAGGAGCTTTTGTGGATGAACCAATCAGATTGGCGTAGTTGAGCATATTAGCATAGGTAGCAGTTGAATCAGTCATTTTGAATGGATTTCAACGGGATCTTTTCAGATAAAATAGTTGTAGAGATGAGTAACAGTTACGGAATACTAAATCTGAGAAGCGATTCAGATCTAGAACTGTAACAAAGAGATAAATCCCTATGAACAGGTTTTTGAGCTGACCTGCTCTGATACCACTTGTTGAGTGTTGAAATCAATAAAATGAACAAGTAATGACTAGTGATTCAACAATAGATCAAGTAACAAGCAATCAAACAGTAATATGAATAATAGTTAAGGAATTGGATGAATTGGATAACTTGTGCCGAATGCTTTGATTGATTTAGGGTTTTTACAAAAAGGACGATTACCATCTCGCATCTAACACGGTATGGTATCACTGATATTTATACTGGATCAGTGATACGCATAGTACAAAATGATATAGAGAATATTCTATCAGATGTACTATCCAATAGAATGCTAGATACATGCAACACGTAGTCTGCAACCACTCGTGCATCAAAATGTTTGACAGCCGTGAAGTCTTCGGATCCTCCAGGTGATACCCTTCAGAGTCTTCAAACTTCAGGGTCTTCTCATTGTTTATTACTTCGGGGTTTTACATCAGGAGATCTTCGGATAGAACTTCAGATACATCAGCACTTCATCACAAATATTTCCAACAATAACAAATGGCAGACCCTTTAACATCCAAAATCAAAGTAATCCCCTTTTCAAATGCACTCACCACTCTGACATACTTGTATTAACACATAACACACAAAAATACTAATATAAATTCTTTCATTTCCCCAGAGAGAGAGAGAGAGAGAGAGAGAGAGAGAGAGAAACCTGTTTGAGTAAGGATACCGAGTTAGGGATGTAAGGGGAGGAGAGATTAATAGAGTTCAATTTTGAAACATTTTTGTAATTCGCCATTCCAGCTCTTCTTTCTTCTTCAGTCATCGTCTGTTCTGTTAAAATTGAGGATTGAATTTTGTTCCAAAAATTTCGGGACATTCAATCAACTTCAACTGATAATCATATACCTGATTTTTAATCTTAGATACAGTATCAATTTGAAAATTGAGAAGGAATTCATTGAGGCAAAGAGGATCCATTCCATGTTTATTTCTTGAATTTTAGCTGTGTAGGTGGAGACTGATTCATTTGCAGAAGTGTTCCACCTGCATCTAAAAATAAACCATCGTATGCTCTTTCCTACACACAAATCAAATTAAACATTGATGTTAATCAGATTAACGTCGTAAGCAAAGTAACTGGAATTGGAATGATGACCGACTAACATGTGTGAAGAGTAGTGCGAAACTTGGAAGACAAAGAGTATCGAATACCGATAGATTTCTTAAAAATCATATTTGAAGGCTTTAGAGCTCTAAAAAGAGCGTCGGCATCCATGCTTACTTTGGGGAAACAGAGAGATGCCGTGATGGAAAAAAAACATACAAATTAATCCATCGATGAAGGAAACAGAGAGCGGGAGAGAGGAGTTAAAAGGTTGAATTAATGACATTTATGTTGGGTGTTACGATTTTCAAAAGGAAAGGCGAAATCGATGGTGATAGCCGGGGAGGAACCAAAACAATTTGACAGAAATTTAGGAATCAACAAACATTTGAATTGGAATTAAATCGATCATTAAGGATTTTAGATAAACTGTCAAATCAATTTTCTATTTAACAAATTCAAAATTACGAGAAAATGTCATGTGGCAAAACGCATGAGAAGATGACCAGTATCCTTTGAGATACTTATTTATTAGGTTGGGATATATATATATATATATATATATATATATATATATATATATATATATATATATATATATATATATATATATATATATATATATATATATATATATATATATATGACAACGCCTAGTGATATCAAGTATTCTAGGCGTTGTTGAGCCCTGTTCTTGATAAAATTATATCAAATATGTCTGGGTATTCTCACTTTTCGTGCCAGGACTTGTCTGGAGAAAAAGAGTAAAAACAGGGACTAAAGGTGTACAAAAGGAAAAAGTATGGAAAGAATGGAAAATCAAGAGAAGTCGTGCGCGCGCCGCGGATTTGAGATTTGCGCGACGCGGGCTTAAGGCGGTGGAACACATTTAAATTCCGAAGAAACGGGGAAAGATAAGTACGCGCGCCGCGGATGTCACTTCTGCGCGACGCGGTTGCGGGAAATTTGCAAGTATAAATAGATGCATTTCCAGCCGAAAACCCTAGCAAAGACCGGGTGTAAAATCGATCTTGAAGCTCTTTGACTCCAAGATTTCATTCCAGAAGACTCTCATTTGGTATTGGTTAGTTTTAGATTTTATTTGTAATTAAATAGTTGGATTTAAGCTTGGTTTTGTATCTTTGGGTGTGACAACCATTGATATTAAGCTTTGGCTTCTGTTTTTGGATCATTTGGTTACTGTTTTTATGTTTGGATTCGGATTTGGTGAATGAGAAGCATTTGGTTACATTTAATCTTAGCTTTTTGGTATTTTTATGCTTGTGTTTGGTTTTGGATGTTATTGGTTTGTGTTTGAATGTTATTTTGACCATATTGGGACTGTTTTCCTTTGCTGAATTCAGTAACTAATTAGGTTAGTTTGTAGGCATTAAACCTTGGCTAGTAACTGTTCAGTAGAACTTTAGTTAGTGGCTAGTTTATGCTTTGCTTGGTTTTGCTAGTTTGGATGCCTTTGATTGCTTCTGATTCAGAGATGTACTTCTGACTTCAGAAAGTGACTAGGATATTTGGACATAGCTTGGCTTGGCTTGAGTATTTGAGCATTGTCTCATTTGCTAGTGATAGGAAAATAGAAACCAGATCCTCCGACTATAGCTGTGACACTATTAGTTGGTAATCTCTCATCTAGTCTAACCACGAAGCTCCTGTGGATCGACCCTGACTACCGCTAAACTAGTGTGTGTTAGGTATTTCTTTTCTTTTTGACCGCACGACGACCGCTGCGCATGTCAAATTTTGGCGCCGTTGCCGGGGAGCTGTGCGCTTAGATTAGGTGATCTGTAGGATTTAGTTTCTGATTTTTGATGTTTGATTTTAGTTCTTTGAATTCTGGTATGTGTACATCCTTATAATGGGTGATTACATGTACCCAGAGCAGTATGATTATTATGAAAATTCGGCCGACACCTATTACGAGGATGATTGTTATAATGGATCATTCGATGACAATGGATGGCGGACCGAGGAGTCATCTCAGCCTGAGAATTCTGTAACTTTGGCCCAACTTTGGGTATTCATGTATAACAACTACCACGAGCAGAAGGACCAGGCTGAAGCTCTTGAAAAAGTGCAAGCTTCTTTAGATAAGTTAGAGGAAAGTTGGAATTGTTCACCACCTTCGCCAGAACCGGAGGCGAGTGATTTTCATACCAATGATAATGTGTGTGAACTTGCATCACCTGAATATGTGATGAAAGGGCATACACCGTGGGAAAGTCAAGAGACCACTGAGAGGGTCGAAAATGTTGTTGAGGAAGAGGTTGTAGGTGACAATGCTACCTCTGACTCAACAACTTTTGATGTTTTTTTGATATTTTTGAAAATGTTGATAATGTCGAGCTGGTGATGAGTGAATCCATACCATCACCAGACGATTTGATTGATGAGGATGCTGTGGAGGAGGCTGTAAGTGACAGTACAGACCCCAGCCCAACGATTCCCGAAATTGTTGAAGTTTTTGATATTATTGGGGAAGGGGGTGTAGATGACAATATTACCCCCGACCCTATAATTTTTGAAAATTTTGAGAAATTTGAAAGCAAGGATCTGGTGATGGGTGACTTTGTACCACCATCAGATCAAACCAGTCACTCACTCTTGGTCCCGATCCACCTGTTGGACGATGACCAAGAAGTTGATGTTGACAAATTGATATTTGAAAACAATAAACATGATTTTATCACCACTCATGATCCATTCATGAATGGAAAATTAGATGTGATCAATACCATCGATGAGGACATATGGAAGCATCCTGATATGTTGCCTTCCGATCCCATTCGATTGGAAAATTTTTATTGGTACTGCAAACCAAAATTGCAACCTGAAGATAGCATGCAAGACACTAGCAACCGGGGTGTGAAACAACTACTAGAAGCTGCCCTAGGCGCGCTTCATGTCAAGCCAGTGATTTTGAAGAGATATAGAAGGAAGGACCGAGCTTGGAGGTTCAAAGCAACTTCCAAACACTCGCGGGAAATCATCAGAAGACAGCAGCTGGGTAGCAACAGGAGAACCAACAAGCCATTCGACCCAGGAAAGTTTGAGGAGCAGTGGGTCAGCAAAAGGACGGTGGAAAGGCAAAATCAGCGAAGGAAGAAGGCATACGATCCACCGTAGCTGTAGTAGGAGTAGCACGTCTGGCTGAAGACGTTAAACTTAGCGCTTGTTGGGAGGCAACCCATCGTGTCATAAGTTAGGATATATTTCTTAAAATAAAATACAAAAATATACATCAATCTTTTACAGTTACTTGTGGTGTGAAATAAGTGTGGGGTCAACTGAGAAGTTTTGAAAATTTTTGAAGACCGCGACGCGGAGTTTTGTATTGCGCGACGCGGGGTCGGAACTCAACCCGATGCGCAGGGGTTGACTTGGCGACACGCGCGCCGCGGAACAGGGAAATGCGCGCCGTGGGAAACGATCAGACGGTTTTCCCTTTATACGGTGAGCCGCGGCTCACAACTCAAATCACACGACTCGGAGCTCTGGTGATCAAAAATTTCTTGCAATTTTTCTTGCTTATTGTGTTTCTACTGCCAAGGTATGCCATTTTAACTACTTATTAGCTGTTTAAACTAGTTATTAGGTAGTTAATTTGAGGGTTTTTATTCAAAAAGTTCAAAAACTTAGAATCACTAATGCTAGCTTATAGGGTGTTTGTTTTGCCAAATGAAGACCTTAGATGAGCTAGTCAGCACTTAGGCTACCTTATGGTATGATTATAACGAGTATTAGCAGGTTAAATTGAGAAATGGGATAGGGTGTTTTGGAAACAGCCGCACGCCGCGCCGCGCCCTTGATCTTGGGCCGCGCCGCGGTGCGGCTAGGAAGACAAGGACTGATTTTGCAAAAAAAAATTTTGTTTGTTGCTATATTTTCTTTTGCAGATAATGTTCAGATTGGACCACCCCTTCCTCCAGTTCCCAGCAGAGCGTGACAGTTCAGTGGAGTACATCTCGTGGAGAGATACATTGATTCACCGCCGGGTCCTTGAGGCAACAGTCATTGATCGAGACATTCTGAGAGACGCAGGGATCTGGGGTGTGATTGAGCCATTTTTACATCGCACCTGGACCCACGAGGAGGCATCATTCACATGCCGCGGCTGGGATAGGATCATGGCCACCGACGAGGACGTGGTCTACACGGAGTTGCTGCTAGAGTTCATATCTACTATCCAGTTCGCAGCTCGGGCGGGAGACCCGCGCTCCAGGCTGGTACGATTTCGCTTGGGAGGTGAGCACAGGGAGTGCAACCTCCGGGAGTTCGAGAGGCGAGTGGGGTTATACACCCCAGCGGACCTCCAGCATCGCTACTTCACCCGGTTCTTCGGGTCCTGCATTCAGGGGGAGCCGGACAGGGCTCCCAACATGGAGGTTTGGGCATCGCTGTCCAACATCAGATACGAGGCGGGAGCTTCCAGGGAGAGTCATCTTCGGGACCCACTTCACCGCCTCATGCACCGGATCGTCTCCACCTCCATCATGCAGCGGGAGGGAGGCGAGAAGGTGTCTGGGGACGATATGACATTTTTGTTGTTTCTCCTTGACCCATCCCGATTCCTCCACCTCCCTTTCGCCCTCGCGACCGCTCTCTCCACTCACTCTATCGGCGCCTCAACTAGCAGCCCATTAGCCAGGGGGTATTTCATTACCCGCCTGGCCCGTTCCTATGGCATCCTTACTGCCCCCGTGGCAGCCTCCTTGACCGCTCTGCCTCCATCCCGCACTACAGCGCGTACGTTGGAGAGGATGCGGCTCATTGAGCTGCAGCGCCCGGGGCAGTACATCCGGGCACCTACCGAGCCTCTTCAGGCACCCCAGCCTGCGTATGCTCAGCCTGGCAGGAGACGTAGGAGGCCAGATCCGGAGCCAGAGCCCGCAGCTCCGACAGAGCCACACCAGGAGGACCTGGCAGCCAGAGTTGCCAGGATCGAGGACCAGCTCGAATGGATCGGGGAGATACTTCTTCAGATTGCATCAGCGTAGGGTCAGCACCCCCGACCATTTCCATCTAGGGCCCATGATCATGAGGCCGGACCCTCCAGGCCGCCTGGGCTGGCAGTGATTGATGTACCTTTTTCTTTTTATTTCTTTTTATTTTTGAGATATATGTACGAACTTATGACACATCTATCTGTATATTTTTGTTCATGTTTTATTTATCATGTGTATTTTTAATTTGTTTGTTAAGTTATGCATGTTATACCAATTTGAGAAGGAGTTGTCTCAGACAAGTGTGGGGTCACCGTGCCCCCTCCACTTGTCTCGACCACCGGCGTGTTCACTGTAGCGCTACAACTCCAGAATACGAACTCAAGGATCCATTTGTACGCATTATACCTGTGATATTGAGCACCAAGCAGTCCATCGTCCAAAAAGGGGTAACTCTTTCTCCCTTGCTTTGAAATAATTTTTGTACAACGGGGACGTTGTACGGTTTTAAGTGTGGGGTGTGGACGGTCGAAAGAGAATTTTTGAAAATTTTTGCAGAAATGATCGATTTTTCAAAATTTTAGCAACTTTTCAAAATTTTTTAATAAATTGCAATTTTGAAATGAATGGTTTGTGATTGTGATAACATTAGTATTTTTCAAGAAATACTGTTTAGTTGTGATCATGCTATTAGTTAGTCAAATAAGTTGAGTTTTACGAGTTTAGAAGATTGAGCTGTTTTAGGATTGGAATTTAGGAAGGAAAAGTCAGTCAGTGGCCTTTGTTGTTCGAGCCGGTAGGTCTAAAATGGGTGGGCCTTATGCACCTTATCACCTAAGATCGTCTGGTCTGGGATGATATTTCTGAAAGATCGCTACACGGACAACATCGAAAGTCATGGACAATTCCTTAATGGCCTTTAGAATCTGAACGAGTAAGTACACTTCATTGTGGACAGAAAGTTTGTAATCAAGGGTTCTTTAGAAAGCCATGAATTCCAAAGAACAACTCAATTATGTTTTCACGAACTATTCCATTCTAACTCAAAGAGCAATAAACTTTGAAACTAAACGCAGTAAAAAATTGTTTGATTCTCTATTATAATTTGTTAAAAACTCTCTTGCTTGGGGACAAGCAAGGCACAAGTGTGGGGTGTTTGACAACGCCTAGTGATATCAAGTATTCTAGGCGTTGTTGAGCCCTGTTCTTGATAAAATTATATCAAATATGTCTGGGTATTCTCACTTTTCGTGCCAGGACTTGTCTGGAGAAAAAGAGTAAAAACAGGGACTAAAGGTGTACAAAAGGAAAAAGTATGGAAAGAATGGAAAATCAAGAGAAGTCGTGCGCGTGCCGCGGATTTGAGATTTGCGCGACGCGGGCTTAAGGCGGTGGAACACATTTAAATTCCGAAGAAACGGGGAAAGATAAGTACGCGCGCCGCGGATGTCACTTCTGCGCGGCGCGGTTGCGGGAAATTTGCAAGTATAAATAGATGCATTTCCAGCCGAAAACCCTAGCAAAGACCGGGTGTAAAATCGACCTTGAAGCTCTTTGACTCCAAGATTTCATTCCAGAAGACTCTCATTTGGTATTGGTTAGTTTTAGATTTTATTTGTAATTAAATAGTTTGATTTAAGCTTGGTTTTGTATCTTTGGGTGTGACAACCATTGATATTAAGCTTTGGCTTCTGTTTTTGGATCATTTGGTTACTGTTTTTATGTTTGGATTCGGATTTGGTGAATGAGAAGCATTTGGTTACATTTAATCTTAGCTTTTCGGTGTTTTTATGCTTGTGTTTGGTTTTGGATGTTATTGGTTTGTGTTTGAATGTTATTTTGACCATATTGGGACTGTTTTCCTTTGCTGAATTCAGTAACTAATTAGGTTAGTTTGTAGGCATTAAACCTTGGCTAGTAACTGTTCAGTAGAACTTTAGTTAGTGGCTAGTTTATGCTTTGCTTGGTTTTGCTAGTTTGGATGCCTTTGATTGCTTCTGATTCAGAGATGTACTTCTGACTTCAGAAAGTGACTAGGATATTTGGACATAGCTTGGCTTGGCTTGAGTATTTGAGCATTGTCTCATTTGCTAGTGATAGGAAAATAGAAACCAGATCCTCCGACTATAGCTGTGACACTATTAGTTGGTAATCTCTCATCTAGTCTAACCACGAAGCTCCTGTGGATCGACCCTGACTACCGCTATACTAGTGTGTGTTAGGTATTTCTTTTCTTTTTGACCGCACGACGACCGCTGCGCATGTCTATATATATATATATATATATATATATATATATATATATATATATATATATATATATATATATATATATATATATATATATATATATATATATATATATATATATATATATATATATATATATATATAGGATTGTATAGGAACCCAAAATCCGATAAGAATCGGGAGGACAAATCTGGACCTTTAATCTTGAAAAATGGATGGATTAGATTCAATGTGAAAAAATGACACATCTTAAAATTATGAGGGGGCTAGTTGTCTAAAAATCAAAACTATTGAGTGAATAAGAGAAATTAGGAAATGTAATATGATAATCTGGACGAGCCCCCAATCATATTGCGACACTTGTCACTATATGGTTTGTTGAGTTTTTTTATTCCCGCACTTAGTTTTTTGGGCTATAACTTTTTTTATTTGTAAAAAAAAATTCTAAAAAAATAAAATTCTTAAAATTAAATTCTCTAAAAAACAAACATCATCATGAAAATTTGAAAAAAATATTTTTTAATTTTTTATTTTTATAACAAATTAAAAATAAGTTTTTATATGTATATATATTATTTTTTATTTTTAAGTAAAAAACTCACTAAATTACCAAAAAATGTCTATTATCCAAAATATTAATAAACAAAATATGTTTTATGATTCAAACTATTATGAACCAAAATATGATTCGATCTTAAATTATATGATTAAAAATATTTTGATTAAAAATATTATAAGATAAAAAATTATAAGATGCAAAAAACTCTAATAAAAAATAATATGATCCAAAGTGTTATGATCCAAAAATACATTATCCAAAACGTTATGATTAAAAATGTCATGATAAAAAATGATTAGATTAAAAATACTAATAAAAAACACTAAAAATAAGATTAAAACACATTAAAAAATAAAAAATATATAAAAAATAAAAAAAAACAAAAAAATTCAATATCGAGTACAGTAGCATATAAAAAATAATAAAAAATAAAAAAATAATAATATAAAATAAAAAATAAAAAAAGCTAAAATAGAGTATAATAGAAAATAAAAATATTTTTTTTCAAAAAAAGATAAATAAATAATAAAAAAGTAAAAAAATAAAAAAATACAAAAAAACGAAAAAAGAGAAAAAAACCCACTTAAATCACGTTGGACGAACATGTGTCACATATGATTGTATCCTCGAGTCCGTATTACGTTCCGTAGACGTGCTTCGCACGTGATTGCGTCACGTCGAAGGAAGACGTTTGGCATTCTTACCCTTAATAAGAGTGATTGGACGAGAAGAGTCATCCAGGTTCCTACATGATTTTGGGTTCCTACCGGATCTTAACCCTCTTATTTATACATGTTGTTGCTATATAAGTAGATTTATTTCTCATAAAAACATTCATGTCTTTCAAGTGTATGTGATTGAAGTATGAAGAGTAGAAGAAATGGAAAAAATACATCAAACGTATGTTGATTTTATGTATTCTTCAAATTGTTTTTACATTATTTGTGTATGATTTACGAGTGTTTGATTTATTTTTAATAAAAATATCATAATAGTTATTTTGGTAATTTTTGTCATCAAAAGTTGTAGTATTTAATTTTTCCATAGTATTTGTTATTCGTAAGATTGTGATATATAAAATCATGAAATTGCTTCTACATTTTATTATTATTTTGGAGGGTTTGATGTGGTTTATAAATATAAATGTTATTATAGACGTTTTGATGCTTTTATGTTATTATTTATTTCATACCTTTTGTTATTTGTTATGAAATTAAGAGTGTTTGGTGTGTTCTTTCTATAAATTTTTGTTATTTGTTAGATTTTGATGTGTAAAAATCACGAAATTCTTTCTACAAATTGTAGCATTTATTTTTATACTATTTTTATTCGTTAGATTATGATATCTAAAATAATATATATATATATATATATATATATATATATATATATATATATATATATATATATATATATATATATATATATATAAGCTTTGTATAATCAATCGACAATCAATAAATAAAGAAAAATACAATGTTGTAATTATATTCATTATTGGCAAACGAAAAGCACAAATAAATTTTTGGATGTTTTAAGTAAACAAACGCATGAGGTTATTTTTTATGGAAGTAATTTTGAATACAGAAAAAAGGAATATTATGGTTTATTTAGGATTCAAACGACTTTTGTATAACTTAAAACGCTTCATAAAATCATAAATTAAATGAGATACATGATCATTGATTTAAAAGTTTAAAGATTAATAAAACTAATTGGGTAAATAGATTTTCCGTTTTGTTACTCATATAGATTTTTCATGTAGAAATATTAAATAATAATTCGTTAAAATTAACAATTTTTTTACTCATTTAAGGTAATTCATTGATCTAATAACAATATTTTTTTTATTAAATAGAAATATTAATCCAAGTCAACTTCTTAATCTTTAATGTTAATATATATATATATATATATATATATATATATATATATATATATATATATATATATATATATATATATATATATATATATATTCTTTCATAAAAACTCATATTATTTTTCTAATCAAATTAATGTTTTGCTCATCCATTAATACATAATGTTAAAGAATAGCAATAATAACTATTATAAGTGTTAATTGAGTAACATAAATTAACAAATTCTATTGAGTTTTAATAGTTAATTAACTTTCATATGGAATTTGATGGGTTTTAAAAATAAAAGAAATATTTCAATATATCTTAACCAACTTTAAATTTTTGTGTAAGTGTTTATTAGTCTTAGCAAAATGTTTAAGTGTTGTAATATTAAATAAAATAATTCAATACAATTAATCAATTTATTACTTAGGTTTACTTATTGTTGATATTTTAAATAATCATCGTGATCAAAATCAAAATATGGTCAAATAAATAATTTTTAAATTTTTTAATCATTACAATAGGTAATAGTTAAAAGTAATATTAAATAAAAAAACTATGCTTAATTTAATTAATACATAAGCCGCTGATAAAGTTCATTAATTAATATTAGTCAAACTAGTTACAATTGTATATATCAACTTAATATTAGAATTATTATTTTATAGTTAATTGTAATGACATAATCATTTTCTACAAAGTATTTGTTAAAAATTTATCTATATAACTTTTACTTGCGCAACGCGCGAGTATTCGCCTATTATATATTTGTATTTATATATATATATATATATATATATATATATATATATATATATATATATATATATATATATATATATATATATATATATATATATATATATATATATATATATATATATATATATAATATAAAATCAGGATCGGGTGAGGACTCTTCTTAAAGTGAGGACTTGCGAGGACACCTTAAAAAAATTGAAAAAAAATATAAATAATAAAATGGATCATAGTACTATATCAGAGAAAAAATGATTCAAAAAAAAAACTTTTCGATCATTATTTTTTTATAATGAAATAATAATCCAAAATAAAAACAGAAAAATTGCATCATTACGTTTTGCAATGATGCAAAAAAAAATTTCAAATTTTTTTTTGATAATGATATAGTACTATTCTCGATTTTATGATTTTTATTTTTATTATATTTTTTTTCAATTTTTTTAAGATGTCCTCGCAAGTCCTCACCGAAAAAAGAGTCCTCACCGGAACCGGACCCTATATATATATATATATATATATATATATATATATATATATATATATATATATATATATATATATATATATATATATATATATATATATATATATATATATATATATATAGACTAAATATCAAATGGGAACCAATATTTTCCTAGAAACCGTAAGAACTTTTTTACTGAAATTTTTTTTTCAAAAAAAATGACATAATACACCTAATCGCTTATATTTAAGACCTTTTGTAAAAAAGAATTGAAAAAATAATATATATACACGAAATGTGCACATATGCACGAAACGTGATCATATACACATGTGCGAAAAAAAATGCATATATGCACATTTCGTATATACATATTATTTTTCAAATTTGTTTTGACAAAAAGTCTTAAATATAAGCGACTAGATGTATTATGTCATTTTTTTGAAAAAAAAAATTTCAGTCAAAAAGTTCCTACGGTTCCTAGGAAAATATTGGTTCTTCCTTGAAACGGACTATATATATATATATATATATATATATATATATATATATATATATATATATATATATATATATATATATATATATATATATATATATATATATATATATATATATGAATGCAACTTCATTTATACCATAATCTTTACAATTGTTCATACTGCACAAGTCTATTTTCCCATCTCCCATCGTGAATGCATATACAACATGGGGTTGTTTTATTCTTCCCAAAATTAGGTCTTTAAATGCTTTACATGATATGAAAACACTTACTAATTTCCCAATTCACATGTATGTAAAATTAAGTATGTTAATTACCATACATATAATATTATTGGGCAAGTACTAAATAATTTATAATACTAATTCTTAGAGGTTTATGCATATAAAGTACAATGTACTCACCTTGATATCCCGATAAATAGAATTTATTTAAACTCTAGAGGTTTCTAGTTCATATATACCACAATTACAAATAAGACTTGTATCCTCATACTACAACGAAACATTAAAATTTTGAACTAATTTGAACCATCCCACAATATAGCTTGACAAAAAGCACTACTAGAAAAAGGTGAGATTTCCTACCAATATTTCCTAGGAACAATTTCTCTTCGGTAGTTCGGACGCATTTCCGACAGATTTTCGAGGAAACTTTCGAAAATACATTTCCTAGGAAATTCCTAGGATTTCCGAGAAATATCCGAGGAAAACCATTATTATTAAGTTTCCTCGGAAATTTCTTGGAACTACCGAGAGATTTCCTAGAAAATGTTAGATTTTATTATTTAAACACAATTTAATCGTTATTAGAAACAAAATTCGGTTTTTTATTTTTATTTTCTAAGGTTCAAACGATCCTTTTTCTCCAGATTTTGTTAGAAACACAATTTAAGGCGTATACTACGTATATAAGTTAGTCAAATAAAATTATATAATATATTGAAGCTGTAAAAAGTACGGAACGAAAAAAACAAAAGTTTGAACCTTGAAAAACAAAAAACGAACTAAAATCCCAGAAAATCTCTTGGAAATGTGTAGAAAATTTCCTAGGGATTTCTTACACAATTCAATGTCCGTCACTAATTCCTTGGAAATGTGTAGGAAATTCCGAGAGAATTCCTAGGAAAATAAATTTGTTTTTCATTTTTTAAGGTTTAATGGTTGTTTTTTGGTTTCATATTGTGTACATTATTTGTTATATATTTCATACTTTTATCTTACCAAATCAAGCGTATTCTACCCATATATACGTACGTGTATACTTTCGAATCCCATTAATCAAAACATCAGTTTAATGTTTTAAGTAACGACTGTATACTACGTATGTAAGTTAGTAAAATAAAACTATCTACTATATATTGAAGTTGTAAAAAGTATAGAACGAAAAAACAAAAGTTTGAACCTCGAAAAACAAAAAACGAACTAAAATCCCAAGAAATCCCTTAGAAACGTGTGTAGGAAATTTCCTAGGGATTTCCTACACAATTCAATGTCCGTCACTAAATCCTTCGAAATGTGTAGGAAATTCCGAGGGAATTCCTAGGAAAATAAATTTGTTTTTCATTTTTTCAGGTTTAATGGTTGTTTTTTTCGTTTCATATTGTGTGCATCTTTGTTATATATTTCATACATTTATCTTACTAAATCATGCGTATTATACCCATACATATGTATGTGGATACTATCGAATCTCATTAATCAAACACATCAGTTGTAATGTTTTATGTAACGGCATTTGATGGTGCACACATACGTACAAATGCGTATACTATGTATATAAGTTAGTTAAATAAAAGTATCTAATATATATTGAAGTTGTAAAAAGTTCGAAACGAAAAAGCAAAAGTTTGAACCTTGAAAAACAAAAAACAAACTAAAATCCCAGGAAATCACTTGGAAATGTGTAGAAAATTTCCTAGAGATTTCCTACATAGTTCAATGTCTATAACTAATTCTTTGGAAATTTGTAGTAAATTCCGAGGGAATTCCTAGAAAAATAAAATTGTTTTTCATTTGGTAAGGTTGAAAGGTCATTTTTTTACATTCCATATTGTGTACAACATTGTTATATATTTGATACATTTATCTCACGAAATTATATGTATGTGCGTGTATACTATCGAATTCTATTAATGAAAGCATCAATTATAATATTTTAAATAATAGCATTTGATGGTGTATACATACGTACGAAAATGTATACTACGGGTAAGTTATTATTATATTTATTAATACACATTAAAAATAAAAACATATCAAATAATAATAATCATAACAATATTGATAATAGAAATAATATTTAACAAAAAATATATTGTTTTTCTAAAATATAGATAAAGCTGTACATCCTTTTTTGAAATGTAAATAGAGTTTTACGTGTATATATACCTCGGAACTTCAGACAAAGCAATAGGAATACGCGTTTGTACAACCATCTTCCAAGGAAATTCAGACGACATGGGTTTGCGAGACGTTTCCGAGGAGGCTGGAAACACGCGTTTTGTAAGGAAATTCTGAGGAACTGAGGGTTTCTCTTCCCTAATTTAGAATGCAACGAACATATCTTTGTCCCTGATCTGATTTGTAGCCTTCGAGCATTCTTGAGCAGCGATTGACACGCCGGTGGACTAAGGGTCTGTTTGACAACCTCTTAATTTTTAAGAGGTATGAGTGTTTAAGAGGGTATGAATTTTTAAGATCTGAATTCTTAATATACTGTTTGGTTGGAACCTCTTAATTGTTGTGTTAAATGATTAAAATGACCATTTTATCCTTTGATATTTTTTTCTAACATACAAATTCTATCAGCAACATATAATATAAATTCAGTACCATATCAACATACAGAAAACAAATTCTATCAGCAAATCATCGATTTCCATAAGTATATCAAATTGAATTCAGAAAAAGTTTGAGAAACATCAGAAACAAAAAGTTTCAGCAGCACAACATTATCAGAAACGAGATTTAGGGCATATTCTGAAAAATCAAACCGATTCTTTAGGGCAGAATCAGAAACGAGATTTAAGGCATATTTTGAAAAATCAAACCGATTCTTTAGGGCAGAAGAGGAGCGGCGGAGGAGGGATCGTCGGCAGTGGAGTGGCGGCGCTGCAGGTACCGCGGTTGTCGAGAAGGTGCTGCAGGTACCGGAGAGGCGGAGCTTCTTTCTCGTTGCTGTGCAGGAGGGCCGGTGCATATTAATTGTGCAGGAGCCGGAGTCGCGGTTGGAGGAGGCGCTGATGGTGGCCATTGAACCTTCTTCAACGGAGCAGGAGGGCGGTGCAGATCAAAGGAGAGGTGGGAGGCGGGAGAAAGAACGAGACATGGAGAAACCGAGAAAAAATTGGGACGATGGGTTTAGGGTATAATAGGAAAACGGGCCTCCTCTTTTTTAAACAGACATGTGTTTATCTCTTAACTATACAGATGTAACTTTTTATTTAAGAGGTAAAAATTAAGTTGTGACCAAACAGTCTTAAACTTAAAAATTAAGTGATGGCCTCTTAATTTTACAATTAAGTGGTAAACAAACATAGCCTAAGCCACAGTTGAACCGGCAGCGACGGTGGACCGATCGTTCCTCTCCTTCCTCGATTTACAATGCCAGTGGACTAAACCACAGATTGGCACCTTTTCTGCCGGTGGATCTAGAGCTACACCAGAAAACAGCATCTCTGACCACCAGAATACAACCATCTCCGACCAGTAAGCTTCATTATCTTTTTTTTTGTTTCTAAAAAATTCATTCAATGTTTGGACTTATCTTAGACGTCAATCCAAATTTCCAAAGAATGAAAGAAAAGCCTGGTTACCCGTAGAAAGAGGTGAACAAAAGAGCATGCACCAAAATGTTAATCCTTATTATCAACAAGGAGCACAAGACCCAAATCAGGCAGCCGAGGCATTCTATGCATTGTTAAGGCAATTTGATGTACCGTTGTGGGATGAGTCTGAAAAGGCTTCCAGACTCTCCACCACCACCAGATTATTAAACTGGAAATCAGATTGCAATGCTTCTGATTCAGCATATGATAAACTACTTACGATATTCAAAGACATCATACTTGATGGTGAGAAGCTGCCTACAAACTTTTACGAGACCAAAAAAATGTTAAAGCCACTAGAGTTGCCGTCAATACAGATTCATGTATGCAAAAATCATTGCATGCTATTCAATGGACGACATTCTGACCTGGATCATTGTAGAATATGTCATAAAAGCATATACGATGAAAGAGGAAACAAGGTGCCTAATTTGGTGATAAGCTATATGCCGATTGGACCAAGACTTCAAAGATTATTCTATTCAAAGAAGACAGCCCAACATTTTACTTGGTACGCGGAGCATTATAGACAACCAGGAAAGATGATACATCCCAGTGAAGGTCGGGCATGGAACCATTTTGACTCGACATTTCCTGACTTTGCAAAAGAGACTCGTAATGTTCATATCGGGTTGTGTACCGATGGATTTAGTCTAAATAATTCGCATGGGTAACCCTATCCTTGATTTTGGAGGGAAACTGTGTTGGTTTGACTGTCATAGACAACATCTTCCTTTCGGACACAAGTTCCTAAAATATAAGATAAACTTTCAAAAAAATGTGATGGTCAGAAAAGTAACATATATTCCAGAGCAAACTGGAGAGGATATCTGGCGGACTATCCAACATTTTCCCAGCGTTTACGAAGGTACTCCCTTTAGTACGACATATAGAAAACCGCATGGTTTCGGGGCTTCACATAATTGTGTAAAAAGAAGCATCTTTTGGGATCTACCGTATTGGCGTAAGTTGTTGATCCGACACAACCTCGATGTGATGCATGTCGAGAGGAATGCATTTGAAAAATTGTTTCACACAATTATGAACACCCCTAAATCCAAAGACAATATGAAGGCAAGGCAAGACATTGAGGTTCTTTGTGATCGGCCTCTCTTAAACCCTTATTTTGATAGCAATGGGAAGATTACCAAAGATAGGGGAAATTACACTTTGGAAAAAAAATGTTTAAAAAGTATGTGCGTGGTTAAAAAAGCTTAAATTTCCAGACGGCTATGCGTCAAAAATAGCGAATTGTGTAAACATCCAAGATAATGTTTTTTATAATTTCAAAAGTCATGACTGTCATGTGTTAATGCAACGGTTTCTTCCACTTGCTATTAGAGGGTTTGTTCCAAAAGAGATATATGAGGCTGTCACAGAGTTGTGCACATTCTTTCGAGTCTTATGCTCCAATACATTGCATCTAGATGGCTTGTATAACATGAAGCGCACAATAATTCAAATCATATGCAAGTTGGAGAGAATATTCTCTCCTAGTTTCTTTGATTCCATGGAACACTTGGTTATACATCTACCCGACGAAGCTATTCTTGGCGGTCCTGTGCAATATAGATGGATGTATCAATACGAGAGGTAATCACACTGTTTGTAATCTTATTGATCAAACGTTTCCTAAAATCTTTTTCAATATTCCTAACATTCTCGATAATTTGCAATATAGAAAGCTTGGGATGATTAAAAGAAGAATTATAAACAAAGCAAGAGTTGAGGGTTCAATTGTTAGGGAACATTTAGTGAATGAACTCGCTACCTACTGTTCTCTATACTTTCACCCGACGATTGAGACACATCATAATAGAGAGCCACGAAATTTCGCATCCCAGCATCCTACTGTTCTCTATACTTTGACCTGATAATTGAGACACATCATAATAGAGAGCCACGAAATTTCGCATCGCAGCATCCTAGCTCTTCGAGTGAAGAATCTCCATTACGCTTGTTTGTCTCTCAATCGAGAAGATTATATGATAAGGGTGGAAAGAAAAGAGTCCTCACTAATGCAGAACTTGTCAAAGCACACACCTATATTCTACTAAATTGTGCAGAAGTCACCCCTTACGTTATTGAGTTCGATGGAGTGGCGCTACAAATGTATCCAGATGACCCAGTTTCGTGTCTAAGAGATAAATACTTTGCTAAATGGTTTAAAAACCATGCAAGTAAAACCAATAAAATCATAACGGTTATTATTGGTGCATCATTAACCAACCTAGTACGTGTGTGTATTTAACACAGGTAATGCATGAATCATCACAAGGAAACCATCAGGCACAACGTTTGGAAATCTTAGCAAGGAAACCATCGCGGAACGCTAAATCTCATAATGGGTACTTTGTAAATGGTTATAAGTTTCACACGTAGAAATATGGCAACAGACGTGTGACGAATAACTCTGGAGTGTGCGTGAGAGGGGAGGAGGGGACACATATAACGCCGAAGAGTCTGACTACTACGGCTTATTAGACGAGATACTAGAGCTTGAGCATTGTGGGAGTGGGTGTTCGACTGTTTTACTGTTTAAATGTGTTTGGTTTGATAACACCCAAGGTGTAATAGTTAACAAAAATAAGCTGGTTGATGTTAAACACAAGTCTCGACTTCAAACTGACGACCCGTTTGTCTTGGCATCACAAACAGAACAAGTGTTCTATACATCATACCCTGCTGGGAATGATGAAACAAAAAATTTGTGGGCGGTTGTGAAAACAAAACCAAGAGGGGTATATGAAGTTAGTGTACCTGAAACTGAAGTCACAAACCATGAAAACATGGAGATAGCTGGGTTATTTCAGATTGATGAGCGGTTTGAGTTACCGAATGAGGTAACTAGCAGTGAATGCCTTTGCCTAGTCTCACACACCAATGAAGAGTCTGAAGAGGAAGAATTTGAAGATGAAGAAGATACAGAGAATGATGAAGATGAAATGATTTTTCTGATCATGATTCAGATGAAGAGGAACTAGATTGTTAGGAGTATTCTTTATTGTTTACCACTTTAAATTATTTGTGTTTTATCATATTGGTATGCCCACTTTAACTTTATTAATATTTTAGGTTTGTTAATCTTATATTTTCTATCTTACCATTCTTGTTCTACTCAATGCAGGATAGTGTATATATATAATGGAAGGCAAATCACGTGGAAAGCAACCTCGTCTGGGAGGTTTTAGTAGTCGACCACCAGACTCTGTTCGTGGTCATGACGGTACTAGTAATCTACCGCATGAATTCGGTCGTGGTCGTGGCAGTCATAGTAGTCGACCACAAGACTTTGGTCGTGGTCCCGATGGTCATAGTAGTCGACCACAGGACTCTGGTCGTGGTGATGGTAGTCCTGTTGATCGAGCACATGACTCCAGTTCTTCTAGTGTTCATCATGGAGAGCGACAGGGACGAACACGACTTACCCCATTGAGTACTGCTGAGGCCAAACATTTAGGCCAAGGATACGCTGGCAGTAATAGCATTGGTGGTCGGCACGACCACGCGGGTGATATGCAAGGGGTATTCCGGCGTTATAATGCACATGGTGGCATTGATCCCGATGATGATGATCATGATACACAACATGACTCGAATGTCGTAAATACACCTCTTTGTGGCGAGAGGCCATATATTGAGAGGATCGGGAACAAGTATGTATTTTAAACATTTAATTTTATGTTGTTTATTCATGTTATAAATATACTTATTTGGTTATTCCAATAATTTAGGTTTGGGTCCTTTGATATCCATCACCAGGTTAGACGCATACTTGATCAATTTTTTTATGGACCGTGGCCATCCTACACTAAGCTCCCCCCTGAAGTACTTAAGCAGATGTTTGATTGCTTTAGGGTAATGTATCTATTAACTATTTGTATATATGATCATTAGTTGTATTAAGTTTGCATTTTAAACTTACTTTATACTTTTTACAAATATATTATCGATGGAATAAGAAAAACGAAGGCACGATCCGACAAGGATTTTTGAATGTGTTAAAGGGTCGTTACTCGGACATAATGAGGGAGTATCGGGGTGAATCAGCAAATATAGCCCGAAAGGCCGGTCACAAAATCTCCAAAGATGATAATGACTTCGCAATAATGCGTGATTTTCTGCTTATTATGATTGATGGTGGCATATGGAAAGAATTGTGTAAAGCAAGCAAGTTAATTTCATTATTGGTTTTTTGTTATATTTTTTGCCTTTTATATTATATTTGTTTTTGTGTTGGATTTTGTGAAAAATATTGGATTATTTTCGTGTTTTATTATATTTTTAAAGTTGTACGTTTTCTCGGAATGTCCTAGGAAGTTCCTCAGAAAACAGTTCCTAGGAAATTCCTCGGAACCCCATTTCCTAGTAAATTCCTCGGAAAATGGTTTCTAGGAAATTCCTCGGAAAACCCGTTCCTAGGAAATTCATCGGAAAACCCGTTCCTAGGTAGTTCCTCAGAAAACCCAACAAATTTATTGTGTAGGAAAATTCTTGGAAGTACCGACGAAAGTTTTTCCTCGGAAATGCGTAGGAAAATTCCTCGGAAATTCCTCGCCCCGTGTTTCCCAGGAGGGTTTTTCCTACAAATCTCTATTCCTCGGAAACACCATCTTCCTAGGAATTTCCGAGGAATATACTCCTAGAAAAACGCGTGTTTTTTTAGTAGTGAAGCCATATAAGGCCATACAAGGTTCAAACCTATTTCTCCCCATATATATCAGTTATAGTGGCATACGTAATATATGCTTGGAGTAATGTCATACCATCTCATCGTATAGGTTGACAAATTGCAATTTATGGCTATACAAGGTATAGAATTATTTCTCCTCATATTAACTATTAATCTATTATGGTAGGCCTAACATCATGAAAGACCATGCCGAGTCTTTTCCCTTAAATAACAAAGTTTTTTGTCAAACGATGATGAGACTTGGCATCATCTAGGGTAAGGTTGCAGTCAGTATGGTACAAATTGGAAACATTTAGCTATGGCAATACCATAAAGCCCTCAAAACCATTCTTCAGTTCACCTGTGTGGCTTAACGATTATCCCTATAAGGCTGTAATAGTAGGAATCCACAAGTGAACATGTAATGTAGTACCATATACTAGCTAGCTAGCTCAAACACAGTATTTTACTTTGCTCCATTAAAGAATGTTTTCTTTTCATCACAAGCTGTATTGAACGTGTATATATGTGCTCAATCTTCACATCAACAATCATCTTTAATTAGTTTTGTCGACACGAAGCCACAGCGATATAAGAGCATCCATTATGGATGCATCATGAAAAGTCCAAAAACTCTTAAACCCGTCTAGATATAAGAGCATCCATTATGGATGCATCATGAAAAGTCCAAAAACTCTTAAACCCGTCTAGATATAAGAGCATCCATTATGGATGCATCATGAAAAGTCCAAAAACTCTTAAACCCGTCTAGAATTTCTCTCAGTGGCCATAATCCCACTCATTTATGGCTTGTGTCGGTCTAAAACTTTGGACAGCTTAAAAGGCTAACAATGACCCTACAAATTGAATTGAATTTATTCTAACTTCTGTTTTATTGAGTTCAACATTCAATATATACAAGTCATTTATATTTTTATTTTTATCCAAACTATATTAATTACTTTATCAAAACTTACATAACAAAAAATAAAATAAGTTACCTCATTTAATAGATCTCGATCGACGACACAATCAAAATATGACCAATCTTAGATGTATTTTAAGGTTTAGAGTTTCAGATTTAATATATGCTTATATGCTCATGATGTGACATGATAAACGATAACAGAGTATTATCGTATTGGAGATGCTATGAGGGTCGTCATCTGCTTTGCACGAGCAAAAACTTAACGGATGAATCTTGACGACATTTGTGAAAGCAGTGTACCACTAGCAAAATACAACCAAAGGAACGTGATGATAAAAAAATTCTAATAATAATAAAAAAATAAATCGTGGGACCAAAATGCAATATAGCACATGGATGCAAATTTACTCATTATTTTATTGATATGGCCTAGAAATTTGAATTCAATTAATCAATTATATTTAATGAATCAACATTGTCAAATAAATATATCTGATAGGAAATGGGGTGAATTAATTTGTTGACGGTTTCACATTGCACTTTGTATTACGATTATCACGTGAAATACAAAATCGTCAAACATCAAATATCAAGTGAATATGTCAGATTTGATCCAAGTATATTAGGTTGTTGCTTCTATGACATAAAATTAACGATATCTTTTGGATCTTTATAGAGTTGTGTAACATTGTGGTGCTCTAAAAATATGTATAGAAGGATGATGTGTTACATCACGATAACCATTAACTTTTTCAACAATAGACCATTGTTGATGTTTTTACGTGAGATAACTCGAAATCATGTAATCTTTTTATTTTTGGTTTTTACAAAAATCTAAAAAAAGCAAGTACTAAAATAAAATCACTTTGTTTGACCATGAAATGAAATCGTCAAAATTATAGAGATGTATATCCATATATAAAAGGAGAGGTTGCTCCAAGGCCATCCCATTTCCATTGTACCCAAACTATTCTTCACCCTTTATATTTCTAGAGAGAGAGAGAGAGAGAGAGAGAGAGAGAGAGAGAGAGAGAGAGAGAGAGAGAGAGAGAGAGAGAGAGAGAGAGAGAGAGATGAATATTATGAGAATGGAGGCATTTCTACGGGCGTGTGCAACGTTGCTCTTACTCACCACTGCTTGCTTGATTAGATTTAATCGCCAAACCAGCCTTATCTTCCCCTCATACTCCAGAACTGCTACTTTCAGAGACCTGAATGCTCTCTAGTAAGCTCTCTTTCCCCCTCTCTAAACATATTAATGCTTAATTCCCAGTGGTGCGGATGCACTAAAAAGTAACCTGTAATTTTAAATTTCACACTTGAGTGTCATCCAGTAAATTACTTCACGCATATAGGTTTGACGTAAAAGTTTGACGCACTCGGTTGTTGTTTCAAATGGCTATTTCAAGTGAATTATACATATGTACTAGGTAGCATGTGTGCTGATAATAAGTAATGCATAAAAAAGACTCACAAACGTTTTTCGAATACACATGGCCGGAGAATTGTAAAATTCGCATGTTGCAATTACCGGCTGGTTGTTTTTCACATATGCATGCTAGGTTTTGGTTATTAATGGTGCAATGTTTTGGGGCAGTGTGTTGGTGTTCATAGACATAGCAGCGGCAGGCTACAATCTGATTCAACTAGTACTCAGAGGTCTACTTTCCTCCCATTTGAAACCAAATATGAATGGTTCATACAAGCATCTTGCTTGGGTCTCTTTCTTATTCGACCAGGTATCCTTACTTTAGAAAACAAGCTTTAAAGATCTTACTTTTAACACTAAAAAGCCATATTTATTGTACTTGTGACTTGGTGGAGACTTGATGGTTAATTTGATTAATCTATTTCACTTAACATCAACATCAATGGGTTTATTCGGACGATAAATAGTGAGGGACCATGAAAATGAAGTAAAAACTAACAGAGAAAATTTGAAGAACTAGACTCTTCAACACTAAAAGGAGTTGACCCAAGTAATTAATTTATCGATGCATCAGATCCATCCAACTTGCAAGTTGCAACCATTAATGCTTGTATGGTCAAAACCATCATTCTTTTGGTACTGAAAATTTACGTGGTTTGAACCTTTAGGCAGTCGTGTACATGATATTCGCAGCAAACTCAGCAGGCCTCACCGCCTCATTATTTGCAGTCACAGGTGAACACCATCTGTTTTGGATGAAATTATGCAACAAGTTCAACCGATTTTGCACTCAAATTGGCGGGGCACTGCTTTGCGGCTACGCAGCATTTTTCTTGATGGCTATGGTTTCTTCACTTACCGGTTATGGTCTTTTTAGACACTATTCACCGAAAAATTATCTTGTTCTAAAGTGATAAAGAACAGCTTTTAATGTTGTATACTTGTTTTATTTACCATATATTAGATGTCACATGTATATTGGTTAATAATGTACCTTCTGTTGGTGTTACATGTGATCCATGGGTAGGTTGTTGTCATTTTCTGTAATGAATACTACCGATTGGTTTAAGAAGAGCATTTAAAGCATGTTTCATCCACTTGATGTGCAAGAATTAATTAGTTGGTGGCAGTAGAAGGGTAGTACCTCAATCTAATCATTAAATGGTTTTACGAAACACTTAAATTACAGTATTAATTCGAAACAATATATATATATATATATATATATATATATATATATATATATATATATATATATATATATATATGCCAATCGTTTAAGACCATTCTGTGAACGAATCATGGATCATGACTGTCATATCATAAGTGATTGAGTCATGGAAGCAAGTTGATTTGATTTTTATATATGTATTAGGCTAATGAGTTGCGGAGGAAAAATATTATGTAGTCAAAATATGAATAATATATAGTAAAAAATATTCAATTTATTGTCATTAGCTATAAGATTATTTTTCTTATACTAAAACAAAATGTTGATGTAGATTATTGATATTATCTTTAATCATAAGATAAAAATAGACCTTTATTAGAACGTTGAAAACAAAGAATTTCAAAGCAGTTATACTATTAGAATCCAATTAACGAAATAATATTCAAACTATTATGTTTCAAAATAAATATTTAATTTATTTTGCATCATAATTATGTATCTATCAACAATAACTACAAACAAATTATAAATATCAACATAAATAATATATATCATCAATGAATACCATCTCCAATCCCAATATATCATTTTTATTCTTAAGATTGACTGCTTCACATATCGCACACAATTGTATCATTTTTATTCTTAAAATTGTCTGCTTCACATATCGTACACAACTGCACTTGAATAGCTCATTCATCTTTCAATAGATTAAATTCACGTACATTGGTATACGTCATCACAATGATAAGCCCCTAGTTGAAATAAAGTCTTTTCATGTGGTTATATTAAACCACATATATAAAATTAAAAAACATATTTTTATCGTCAACACTTAAACAACTAAATACTAATGTTTAATTACTAAAATAAACTACCTTAACTAATGTGTTAATATCATTAAAACATCTAACTTTTTCATAATATTTACGATTACAAACTAATGATAATGTTTGTAATGATTTAATAAACATACTAAAAGCGTGTTTTATATACATTCGATTTAAATATTACATACACAATAAAATTAAAATCATGTTTCATCGTTAACTTTAAACAACTAAAAACTAATGTTTAGTTAAAATTAATTACCATGACTCATGCGATAATATCATTATCATATATAACTAATGGCAACATTTATGATTATAAACTAACATTAACATTATTATTAAAAAGAATTTGTAAACTTATAAAAGTTTTAAATAAATGTAATTAAAGGAAAAATATCTCTATTAATAAATATAATATATAGGTAATTGTAAAATGCACTTACATATTAGCAAACTCCATTTCTTAGAAGATAATTATAATATATGATTTACTAAGTATTTTTTAAAAACTTTTTAATTCGATCAAATTTAATTATTAATTATATTTTTATTTGAAAGCCCAAGAACAAAACTTGACGATAGTCTTTATTAAATATACACATAGTTTAGGTGATTGTAAAATATGATTATGATAAAGTAATTAGTAAGAATTATAAAAGGAAATTTGAAAAGTCATTGAAAATATGAAAAGACATGTAAGTTTCAAATCAATGTGGTGCTTAGAAATATGTTTCAATTATAATATACTAGACAAAATCATGTGCGTTGTGCAGGTTAAAGTTATGTAAGAAAAACTTTATCATTACTATTATCTATGAAATAATAATTCTTCCAAAAAGTTTATATATAAACTTGTAACAATCTTGAACAATAAACATCTATTACAATCACAATAGTCAATGACTGTTACCGATGACTTGTGATTGAATAAAGTTAAATATAATTATCAATTTAGGGTTACTTTTGCTATTGTAATTATTAACTAATTTAAAATATTACTTATTTTACCATCTTTTTATTTCTATCATAATGATTATTTGAAATAACAATCACTCTTTAAGGTAATGTAATATAGTTTAGAGTAAACTGCAAATTTAGTCCCTGTGGTTTGCAAAAAATAATGTGGGTGGAGTCCAAAAAGTTTTCAATTTGCACCACTTGTCCAAAATCGAAAACCATTTGTGGTTTTGGTCCCTGAAAAAGTTGAAAAGAATCTTTTTCCCTTTTAACTTATTTTTCTTTTTTTATATGTATTTAAATGCATTTTTAATTTAAAAATCTAAAAAGAATAACTAAAAAATAAACCCACCCCCCGGGTGCCCTCCCATTTCTCTCTCTCTCTCCAAGACTCTTTTTCTCACTCTTTCTCTTGCTCCCATATTTTTCATTTGCTTCACCATCCACACCCACCGGCAATATCCGCGTCTTACCTGAAGGTCCTTTTCTCCGGCGACGGCGAGCCAACCCCACCAATCTTGCTTTTTTTAACTAACTTGCTCCCTTCCTCTCGACACCTTCTCAATCCATCTTTATCCCATTCCATCTCTCTCTGTTGCTTTCTTTATCTCTCTCCAATCGATTAGGAATTGATGCAATCCAAAGGTGAAGATTAGTCTGATGAGCTGTCTCTGTGCTACTCTTTGTTTCTCTTCTTCGTTTGATTTTGCCGGAGGTGATGGCTTGAAGTCCCACCGTCTCATCCTCTCCTTCATGTCTGTTTATAGATACGGTTTGCCTCCTTCTAGAGGAAATCATGTTCTAAAAATCCAGAAATTTGAGACCCTGCCTTGAGCTCCAAAATCGAAACACACACATAAAGGCAACAAATTAATGGTAAAGATTGAAGACGCAGACACAAAAATTGATAACAGATCCATATGAACACGCACACACACAAATCGATAACAGATTCACATGAACATGCACACACAAACCTGCAGATCCTCTGTCTCTTTTGTCTTCTCATCCTCTCGGTAACAGATTCACATGAACACGCACACACAAACCTGCAAATCCTCTGTCTCTCTTGTCTTCTCATACTCTCGGTAACAGATTCACATGAACACGCTCATACACAAATCGATATGTGTGTGCTTCATTCTCTCCAAAAATCCCAATTTTCCCCCTAATTTCACGATACTGTGAAGAACACAAAACAGATCAAGAAAAAAATGGTAGAAGAGGAGAGCGAGACTAGAAGGGTAATCAATTCTTGATTCCTGAAGAAGTTGTGATCGATTCTTGATTCCTGGTAATCGATCCTTGATGTCTCCCAATCCTCGTAACCGATTCTAGGGCAACAATGTTTAGAGAAGGAGAGAGAGGAGAAAGAGACGGACGGTGAGGAAGAGAGAGAGAGAGAGAGAGAGAGAGAGAGAGAGAGAGAGCCGTTTATTTTTTAATAAATAATTAAAATAAATTAAAGAAATATAAAAAATATATAGAAAAGAAATCAAAAGGGTAAAATAGTCTTTTAAAGTTTGATAGGGACCCTAACCACAAAAAGTTTTCAAATTTGGACCACTAGTGCAAGTTGAAAACTTTTTGGACTCCACCCACATTTTTTTGCAAACCATAGGGACCAAATTTGCAGTTTACTCTACAGTTTATAACTTTATGTTACTACACATTATTATTATCGTGAATTAAGTTTAAAAAGCAATTATCATTATTAAGTTGTTGTAGAAGACATTTAAAAACCAATTATTTGTAATTATATTTCATTAATAAATGAATTTTGAATCATTACTAAAAGATCATTTAGTAATGTAGTGTGTGTTTCAAATCAATATGGTGTACATTTTTAATAAATTGTTAGTTATATCCACAATGATGAAACTCAATCAAACAATCATATATGATATTTCAAAGTAATAGTATATAGGTTCAATAAATAGTTAGTTAAATGCATTTAATTTTTATTAATATTAAAACCCTTCAAATTCCAAATAATAGTTAGTTAGCATTAAAATACTACCATGAAGAGGTTATTTCTACTTTTTGGTGTTTAATTGATACTTATGGTACTTAATTAAAGAGGATTGAAATATTTAAATTGTATTTGGTCAATTAAATGAATTATACGATAATGTATAGTATTATATTATATTTGAACATTTACATTGAAATATTTCTAACGCCAATAAAACTAATAATATGTTAGTTCTATTTTTTTGAATTTTTTATTATAGCTTATTTTTGTATCATTGTTTCAAAGTAAAGTTTCAAACAATGTGTTCTAGAATATGATTATCGAATGAATTTGTGAGAAGTTATTTGATAGTAAGGAATTTATAGGTGTTTAATGTATTTCATTATAGGAATTGTGTTTATATTTAATTCATTAGTATATAATAAATGATCTATTTAAAAAAAATATCATCTCGCTTTTAAAAAGCATTGGAACTAATAGATTATATAAAAACCTACAAAGGTATAGAATATTATGAAGACATACCCGACGACAAAATCCAATCAAATAATTATATAGGATATAGCAAAATAAAAAGATACATCTTCAACATATTGTAACAAATAAATTGAAATATAATCACTTTTCTCTTGGATCTAAGTGTATAACATAAACATTTTCTTAAAATCTAAAGAATGTCGAAGGAAAAAAAGTGAATATAAATTGAACCAAAAAACTAAAATAGCTTATAGCATTTTAAAATCTTGATTGTGATACACGCCTTTAGTTCTCCCCAATATATGAGTCTTTCTTTTAGATATTATATGACTATAGATCTCTTGCATCTTTTTTTCCATCTTCATACACTTTAGATAACAATAAGAAAAAGAGGAGAAGAAAATGCATGCAACAAAACATGAAAATAATGTTCATATATACAGAAAAATATTTCATTTAACTAAGCAATTAATTTGAAGAAGTTGAAAAGGTGAGAGTTTCAAATGAATATGGTGCAAGAATGAGACTTATCTTGAATCATATTCATTTGAATGACCTTTTTTATATGATAGAATATATATATATATATATATATATATATATATATATATATATATATATATATATATATATATATACACACACACACACACACACACATATATATATATATATATATATATATATATATATATATATATATATATTATTTGTGATATGTGTTGATAAAATCCCTTATGTAACGACCCAAAAACCTTGAATTTATATTCGAGAGAACGCTTAAGGTAAGGACCAAAAATTTTGAAGGTAGTAAATTAATGTAGCGGGGAAATGTAGTAAAATTCCAAGAGTTTGGAGAAAATTGGTGAAGAAGGATAATTTGGTCATTTTACCATAAAAGGGTAATTTGGTCATTTGACCATGCGAAGGACCAAATATGTAAAAATATTGTTTGCTTGTGGCAAAGGTGTAAGAAATGAAGTTTTATGAGATAAAACTTGATTATTGTGGCCAAATTTCAAGAAATGACACTTGAGGGGTTAGAGTGTAAAATCTGGAAATATAAAAATGAGAAAATATCTCATAAATGGTCATAAAAATCAGAGGGAACTCCTGGGAATCCTCTGGAAGAATCGAGGGCAAGAGTTCAAGAAGAGAAGCAAGGAAGTTGAAGCGGGAGTTGAAGAATTACACTTGGAATTGGTGATTCCAAGCTTTAAAGGTAAGATTTCTGTGATATAAGTTTAGTTCTTTAAGTTTTGTGGGTAATCTACAAACTGAAATTTAGTATAAAGTTGTTATGATGAAATTATACGTTCCATCTAGCTCAAATCAACACAAGGAACGAATGTTCAACCATAAATTGTGGTTAATTCCATGGAAATGGGTTTGAGCTCAAGAACCCTAGAAATGGGTTTTTGGAACTGAAATTAGGTTCTATGGTTTTATTAAGTCATATATGTTATAAATGAAGTGAGAAATCGGTTCCATCTTTAAAAATTGATCAAAATGGTTTTTGGTGTTAAATTGGGTTTTCGGGAATGATTTTAAGCAAAGAGGATGAAATTGGTGAAATAGATGTTTAAATGCATGAAGAAGTTGTTATTAGGGCCTATAAGTGACCCTAAGATGATTAAGTCATGTATTAAGAACTTAATGGGGTGAATAATGCAGCTGTAGCTTGAAAAATCGTCCAATATAGCAATATACTACAGATCGCGACCCGACCAAGCCTATGGTCGCGACGCGACCTGACGGCAGAGACAAAATGCTGTTTTTCATTCAAGTCTCCTGCCAAGTGATTTTCAATTTTGAGTTTTGGTCCAAAACTTGTCCGTTTGATCCCAAATTTTAAACATAGGTCTATTATGGTCTCAAACTTCGTGGAAAATTGTCGGAACCGAAATACGACCCCTCGAGGGTACTGTAGTAAAATACGTATAATATACGATTTATTTAAAGTTTGTCATTTAAAAGTTATAGACCTGTTATGACCCAAGATAGTATTATAAGGACTCTAATAAGTTATAGAGTCAGTGAGCATGAATGTTAATGTATAACATGTTAAATATAGGTCTATGCCAAGTGATTAATGGATCAAAAGAGTATAAATACAAGGAACGTGTAGCCAATTTTCTAGCAATGCGTGAGGTGAGTACATGTAGTATTTTTACCCATTCTGGGGTACATGGCAAGTAAGTATTTTCAAGATTTTTTATAAAATTTCTATATGTGAAATTATATGCAAGAGTATTATTTCTAACTTGTTTGTGAAAGTATAATGTTATATTTGAAGTTATGTTTTGGTCTATGAACCAATTATGTGAAAGTATATTTTGAATACAAGTTATACATGTTTGAAAGTATGGATAGGCATATAGCCATAAAATGTTTAAGAAGTATGTTTTGGTTACAAATTGTATATGTTTTCAAGTATGAAAGGGCATATAGCCACAAGATGTTTGGAAAGTATGATTTGGCATTAAGCCTAAAATGTTATAAAGACATGTTTTAAACATATGGTTTATGTGAAACGAAAGTTATGAATTTGGCATTCAGCCATAAAGACAATAAATGGTGAAGTTTGGCAATTAGCCACTATGCAAGTAAGTAATGTCAAAGTAAGCAGAAAGTGTTTTATATGACTGGTAATTGTAGCAAGCAGCGTTAGTAAGGGAACTATGTTCCAACCTACCCAGGTTAGGTAAGGGGTCTACTGGGGAAAAAGCCCCATCGCGAAGTAGATCGCCTCAGCACTTCTATGGTGAGGATTGATCCATTCTTTCTAGCCATAGAGACTAGGGGTATCACTTATGGTGATTAAAGCCCTAAGTATAAAAATCCAGCAAGCTTATAAAACCAGTCAAAGAAAGTAAGAAAGAAGCTATTTTTGTAAAGTATGTTATGAAGTGATTTTAAAAAGTAAGGAGTTCAGTATGTTACTATTATAAAGTTTTGAAAGATGTTATTTTTGTAAAGCATATTATGAAATGATTTCGAGAAGTAAAGAGTTATAGTATATTATTACTATAAAGTTTTGACAGAAGTTTTATGTTATAAAAATACATAAAAGTTGGAAAAAGAAGTTAAAGGTTTGAGTCTAAAACTCATGTAACTCACGAGACATTATTGTCTTATGTATTTTATGTTTTACCATGTATTCCAGGTTAAATGCTATACTATAGTTGGATGAAGTTTAGCTGGAGTGGAGCCCACATAGCTCCTATCTTGGACGCAAGGTTTAATCTTTTTCTTGCTTACTATGGTTAGTTTTGATATGGATTTGTACACCCACTGTTTTAAGCATTTAAATTATCGGTTTTTGATAAACCGTATTTTTTTTGTATTCATGTATTTATACGAAAAACCATAGTATTTGCAAACAGTAGAAATGGGGTGTCACACCTTAGATTTTGGCTGTGTTATTTTTTCCCTATTGTTTTAAGGAATTATATATATATATATATATATATATATATATATATATATATATATATATATATATATATATATATATATATATATATATATATATATATATATATATATATATATATATATATATAGGAAAAGGTTCAAATGAGAACTACTAAAAGGTTGAGAATCGTGAGAACCACTAATTCACAGTTTAATAACATTGTATTTTTTATTTTGAATACTTGTTTTTTATCAAAATAAAATTACCAAACACACTCAAACACACACATACACACACACACACACACACACAAATATATATATATATATATATATATATATATATATATATATATATATATATATATATATATATATATCCTTCATTTGCTTAAAGATATCAATATTGATGTGTTTTAAAGACAAAAAAATTACGTTTTAATATTTAATATTCAAAGTTTAACAACTAGAAATTTTATTATATTGTGAATATTGTAAAACATATTAAAAATAATAAAAAATATTAAGTTTAATGTATTTTCACATAATAAACAAGTGTGAAAAAACAAAAAAAAACAATAAAAAAACTTGTTTCTTAACGTGTGAATATCGGTTCTCACAGTTATTAACCTTTTAGTGGTTCTCATTTGAACCCTTTCCTATATATATATATATATATATATATATATATATATATATATATATATATATATATATATATATATATATATATATATATATATATATATATATATATATGCTACTTATAAAGCAAACTTTATGAATTTTTAAGATGTTCAAAATAATAAGCACAAAGTACATATTCTTATGCATATATCTGATAAATTTTTGTCCAAAAACTAAATAAAGACCCGGCTGCATATCTACCTATATTTTGACTCGACCTCCTAACTTTCTCCAAAATCTCGGCTTTCCCCTGTTTTTAGCTTAAATGGAGTTGTTTAGTTGCGGGATACTCATTCAAATTGGCAGAGTGCTCCATCAAAGGGAAGTGTTTTGTAGTTGATTGCCCTCCATTGATGTTTTGTGTCTCCCTTAACCTCTCCGCTGGCCTTCCATCTCCTCCACCATCATCCTCCTCCTCCCCCTTTTTATTTTTCTATCTTACTGGATCCCTGTCTCCACATTCTCTCTTTCAAGAAAACCATTGACTTCCCCACCATCCTCATCCTCCTCCTTCCGACGTTAACCACAGCGAGGAACCACCACCTACTTCCTCCCCCACCACAATTTCACGTATCACAACACACCCACTCACCGTCACCACATCACAAATAAAACCATCGATTTGCATCTCATCACTCACCACCATCCTCCAACGCCTATATCTTTGTAAATGATACGAACCTACTGCCCCCTTTTCTCCTAAGGAAGAACATTGTTGTCACACGTTTCCACCGTTATCAACCATCGATTGTTTCCTCTTTCCCCCTTAACTCTATTTCCCTAAACCTTCATTTTCTCTTTGTCCGAAACCGTAATATGCCCATTGGAATCGCCATTGTCACCAGACATCCCTCGTTCTTCCCTTTATGCTACCGACGCCACCAAAGTCGCTCCGTAACAAACCCTAAAACACCACCCTATATAGTTTCTATGTGAGATTAGTAATTATCTTGTATGTAGTTATTTATATATTGATGCTCTTAGTGTTGTTAGGTATCTAAGAGTGTGTAATTAATTAGATTGTGTTCTTTGATTAATCTCACGTATTAAAACTACGTATTGATCAATAAAGATTTGGTTTCATAGTTTGCTATCATATTATCGTCCTTGTTGAATTCGTATGTTAGGGACCAAAAAGATCTTCATATGTAAGAATATATTTATATAATAAATCGTGAGTTGTATATTTTATAAATTTATCCTTGTTTTTAAGTTTTAATTTTCATTATAAATTTATCCATATTGCTGAACTCCAGCATATTTATTGATCGCGCTATCGCTAAAGCGTGACCGGAAGATATATCACTAGTTCACAATATTCCACATGAGCATGTATGTTTACTCAGATTAACAATAAAATTGTTCATGCCATCTCCTACCTCAAACATGAAGTGTGAGATGTAAATATATTTATATATCATAATAAATAAATTTATATATTATAAATATATCAAATAACGTTACAATTATATATAAAATCAAAACATATATTAGGTTAACCCTACTTTTTTTTTTGCTGAATTTTAGAAATTGGTTTACTAAATTAGTCTAATTTGCCATTTTCACACTATTGAATAACTTACAATATACGTTATTATCATATAAGTATATTTATATATAACAAAATAAATTTATATACTATAAATAATTAAATATATCAACTATCTTTAATATTCTTAACGAAATAATAGAAATACAATTGTATATAAAATCAAAATATATTGTAGTTTAAGACTATAATATAAAGTTCTTTTTTGTTGCAAAAATAATGGTTTTTTGTTTTGCTTTTTTGGCATATAAAATCTGCATTTTCACAGATGATATCTAAGATTTTTTTGTTTTTAAAAATGACATCGTTTTATTATATTTCTGAATGATGGCGTATGTGAAATCAATGAATATTTTGAACATTAGAATAAGTTTTAACTCTTTTTAAAAAGATGATGAAGAAGAACTAGTCAAAAAATTTTCCTCAGCAGCTAATGTTTGATAGGTCTTTATGGGTAATGGGTTGATTTAGTAGTCAAGAGGGGAGTGTTTCAAGCAATGCACAACCTTGCTATTTTGGGTTCTGTCAACCTTTAAACGTTATCCTCCATTATAGCATTTATATCAGAACAATCCAAAATATTTGTTTTAATTATTTGGGTAAAATGGACTTGGAAAATATAATTGCTCAAATTTTATTTTAGTAAGGATACTTTCAGAATCAATTTCCAAGTATGTAGATTATACATTTATAATCAAATAAAGATTGAATTAATACACTTAACATTGAAGTATTGGTAACTATTTCCCTTATTTGATTGTAAACAATAAGTACTTAATAGTTGTTCTAGAACTATGTTTCCTGGGATAAATATTGAACGAAAGCAAGTTGCTTCATTCAATTTGTTGATTTATGAAATTATGTTTCCTATAATAAAAATTAACTGAAAACACGTTTCTTTATATTCTCCTGAAATTAAGATGTTAATTGTATTTGGAGTAATTGTATTGCTTCCTACCTTTTGTTCCTATAATATTTAAATACACATGTCATGATTTGAGTAGGAACATGGGTAGGAATAAAAGGTAGGAAGAAATTTAATTTCTCTTGTATTTATACTGATCATAAATTTAAGATATTGAATTTCTAAACAGAACAAAAAAAAAAAAAAAAAAAAAAAAGAGGTAAAGCATAGACAAATGGACATAACGATGGAAATTGTAAATATGACACAAATATATCAAAATAGAAATGCTAGCTAGTAAGGCTGATGTGAGTACCCATCACTTTGCCCAAAAGTGATGGGCGCCACGTCATCGCCACATAGGATTTTATCCCATCACACTCCATCACATTACCCCCTTTATACCCATCACATTTTCATCACACCACATCATCTTTTTAATTAAAAAAAATTCAAAAATAAATTAGAACATAATTTTTAAATTAAAAACCATTTCATTAAAAATAAAAATTACAAAAAAAACAAACTTAGAAAATAAAAATTACACTAAAATTAAAAATAAACGTAAACTAGTTGTCGTCATCGGTGTCGGTGTCGTTGTCGTTGTTGTTCCCGGGGCGATATTTAGCGCGTACACTTTCCCGCATCGCCAAAAAAATTTCCAAATCCTCGCCCTCGAAGTCGGATGGTTTTTTTGTCAAGAAGTCGATATCGGCGTTTCGTTGTAACTCCCGTTGCGTTTGGACAATTTGCCGTTGCGTTTTGACAATTTCTTTTTCCACCCGACCCATAATCCCGACCTTTTCGCTTTGTAATTGGACGTATCGGTCGAATTTGTCGCCAAACAATTCCATAACGCTCGACTCGGAACCGGAACCCGAAGCCGCTTTCTTGCCGGCTTTTTTTGCCTGGTCTCGCCCAATCGGTCGACGGATCGGTTGGGGTTCGTCTTCATCGAGATCGACGGGCTCGTCGTTCACGTCAATATAAGTTCGCCCGTCCGATTGTTGTGACGTCCCTTGGTGGACCGACCTCGATCGTTTAGTTCCCGAAGATTGCGAATCTTCGACAAGAAGCCATTTCGGTTGTTTTTTCAACTCGTTCCAAGCTTGTATATACGGGAACGCTTTCCGAGTGGGCGTTGTTGTTTCGTATTGTTTTAACGCCGCGTTGAAAACGTCAAAGTCGTTGGACCCGCTTTTCCGCATATTCGAGAGATTGTTGAAGATGCCGTTAAAAGCGTTGAGCTTTAGTCGCATCTCTCGAAATTTCCCCGAAATTTTATCCATGTTCCGTTTTTTTTCGCCCATAAGCTCGTAAAAAGTCGCTTGAACTTTGTTCCAAAAAGTATCAAGCGTTTGCGAGTCCCCGACGATCGGGTCAACGGAAGCGGAAATGTACGCCTTCACCAAGTTTAACTCCTCCTCTTTCGTCCAATTCGTTCTTTTTTCGCCCCCCGTTTGTTTTGCCTTCTTCCTTGCGGCTCGGCGGGTTTGGTTGTCCCCTTCCTCTTGTGTCTCTTGAACCATATCGGGAGACACCGGTTGCGGTTGCGGTGGTGGTTGTGACATCGGTGGTTGCGACGACTGGGCCTGGAATCCTTGCGGTTGAAACGGAAACGGGTGTTGAAATTGTTGATATGGGTTGAATGGCGGATATGGTTGTTGAAAAAGTGGTGGTTGTGCGATCGGAGACCCGCCTTGAAGTAAATTCATAAAACCACCGCGGGGCGATTCAAGATTCGGGTATTGACGCGGGGTCGAGTTTATTCCAAACGGATCATACTCGCGGTTTTGGTTTGAAGGTGGGGTGTTTGGGTTTTGTTCCATTGCAAAAGAATTTTAAAATTTTTATGTTTGAGAGGTTAAAAGATGAAGAATGTTTTTGTAAAATGTTAAAAAGATGTGTGTATATATATATGTGTATATGGGTAATTTTAAAAAAAAGTAAATTTTTTTTTTTTTAATTTTCTAGCCGTTGACAACGGCTATATTCCTCTCCATTCTTCCCATTGGGCATGATTGATCGTGAAACGGACACGGATGAACACGACCACGCCCCATCACGGTAGCACGGGGCGGTGTGCACGCCGTGATGGGTGCCACCGTGGCCATCACGGATGGACCGTGATCGGTACTCCTTCCGGTCTAAATAGAGTCATAGAAATAATCCAAACGTACTTTATATACGAATTGGCAAGTTCCACAGCGGGGCATGTGATTCCGCTTCTTTCCCGATTTGTCTTTTTTGGAAATACATGCATAGACTGAGCAAGAAGACGTCAAACTATGTGACTCCTCAGAGACTAAGGATTGTGTCATGAAACTATTGATGAGGGTCGAGATGTTATTCAAATAAATACAAATCTAACGTACTTGTACTTAACATATGCCAATTATATCATGTTACAATTTTTTCCCTAAGTATATCTGATTTATGTAGTTTTGATCCCAAAAAGTTTATATGTTTACATTTTTAGTGTTTAATTGAAACTTTGTATAATTCTTTTGGTCAATGTTTTACAAAATGACTTTATTTTTAGATCAAAATCTCAAAATAACTATACCTAGCCGGGCCGGCCCTGAGAGGGTGCGGGAGGTGCGACTGCACAGAGTCCATGTCGTGAAGTGCCCTAAAATTTTCATTTTGTCGTAGTCCTTCACTAATCTGTCGGTAATTCGTCATTAATCTGTCGTTATCCGTCCCGTCGTAATGTAGCACAACTTTTCTATTTTGAATTTGTCGTTTATAATTTATAATGGTTTATTAAGTGTTGAATATTATCGTAGTATTAATAAATTTTGTTTGTATATAAATCTATATTTAGAGGCTCATTTTTTACTTTTCGTACAGGGCCTTTAAAATCAACTGACCAGTCCTGATACTTAATGACTAAAAATACACATTCTAATTGGAACACGAACCAGAAGCATTACAAAAATCTTAAATTGGAATCAAAATTATAAAAATAAACTATACTAAAAAAGAAAATATGTAATTTGCTTCGGTATGTAGGTCAGTCGCAAAGTAGTCACTAAAGCATCGAAGTGTTATTACTTTGTTAGACTTTTTTTTTTAAAATAATATGAAACCATAAACTTCGTAATAAAATATCCGAAACCACGGTTACTCACGAGAACATCTAGAAGGACAAAACATATGCTTTAAATACTCTTTAACATATTTTCCGAAACTAATTACGAATAGATACTATCGAAAAGACAAAACTGCAAAAATGATCCATGTGGTTTGCTGTTTTTTGTGGTTTTGGTCCAAATCTTTGCATGTTTGTATGGATTGTCCTTTTATAGTGGTTTCTTTGTGGATTTGGTCCCTGTCCAAATTGAAATGTCTATTTTACTCTTTTAATTTCTTTTTTCTTTTTTTAATCATTTATTAACATTAAGTAAATAAAAAAGAAATTAAATCCATCCATACCCCTACTAGACCCCATGCCCCTCTCTTTCTCGGTCAATAAAAAACACCCTACCCCATCTTCTTCTTCCTCTCTCTCTATTCCCCTCTCTAGCGTCGGTCACCTTCTCCGGCGCGACTGTCACCTTCACCCCAAACACCATCCCCCTTCTCATCCGCTCCCGTTATTGTCCCTCAAACCTCTCTTCTCTCCACCATAAAAAATCCCTCTGACAATCCCCAATTCCCAAATTACTCCAACCTCCAGCAATCAAGTGAAGTTGTGGCGTTTCAAATGCTGCAAACCAGTGCGCAATCATGACTCCGATGCAAAATACAACACGGTAATTACTCCAACCTCCGAGAACCGCCCACTTACAGACCCAAATTGGGTTTAACTCGGAGATGGTCTTTTTCAGTCTGTCGAGAGAGACATTATTGAAATTGCTCAGTGCGGGTTTAACCTGGATTCGTATTCATGATAGCTTCAACCGACCGGTAAGAAAGCTTACCCAAATCACTATATCAAGAACTGTCATTCTGAATCGTTATATAGGGTTAATCAAGCCTACAATTAGATGAATCCAGACCTACAAATTAGATGAATACAGATCTGCAATCGATGGTTCTTGGAATCAGTCTCGATAGCTTGAATTTGTAATCAGTTAGCTTGCAATCAGGTTTAATCAGTGGCAATCCCGTAGATATACAATCGGAGAAGATGGACCTGCAATCCTGAGGTCTTGAATTCCCGATGGCAATCACAGATTCATTGGAGAAGGGAAAATAAACATACCGACAGTGGTGATATGATTTTCAAACCTGGAATCACAAATCGTTATTTGATTTTCGAACTTGAATAATCTGGAATCAGCTTGCAATCATGTTTCATCACTCCTGCTATTGCTAATTTCATTATCATCATCGGAATGGTAGTGACGGTGACGAGGGGAGCGGATAAGGGAGGCATGGGGTGAAGGACTGGATGCAAAATGGAGAGAAAGGGGTTGGAACCTGAGGCTGAAGGGTGTGCAAGACACCCATGACAACCCAAGACTACCGCCACGTCATCGCCACGTCACCAAGACTTCCAAGACTTCCAGTAGGGGTGTGCAAGACTCCCATGACTATGATTTTAATTTCCACGTCACATTTATATTTTACGTTTTTTTAATTAAAACCAAACATTAAAAATTAATTAAAACCAAACATTTAAAATTAAATAAAAGACATTACATAACAATAAAAATAAAAACGACATTGCACGAAAAAAAAAACGACAATTCCTAAATTTAAAAAAAAACTACTTATTAAAATATTTCTTCCGTCGTTGTTCCGTCATCAATCGGATCGCCTCGAGGTCCTCTTCGGTCCCGGAGCGGCTAAACAAAACATAATCCAACCGCGATTCCGCAATTTCGTTGTGGCGGTTGAATTGTTCAACGAGCCGGTCGACTTTTTCCTCGACATCGTCTTTCGAAGACGAACCGGACGCATCTCGGTTTGCTCTTTTCGCTCGGTCGCGGCCGATGGGGCGTCCAGGCGGAGGCATCTCGGGTTGTGGTTCGGTGTCGTCATCGAGGTCAATCGGGTCTCGAGCATCCGAAAAATCGTCATCCGGGGTCCTCCCACATTTGGAACCCGTGTTCGAGTAAGGCGAATCGGGAGTTAGTAGCCATTTAGGACCGGTACGCATCAACTCCCAACTTCGCATATGCTTAAACGGTTTCCCTTGAACTCGCGCATATTGTTCCATAGCCGTTGTGAAAATCCCGAATTCGTTTTCGCCACTTCTTCGCATGTTCACCAAGTTGTTGTAAATGCCGTTGAACTTGGTGCACTCGATACGAAGTTTCCGCTACATTCCATTAATACCGTCGTTGTTTCGGTACACCCCACGACCCATCGTCTCGTGGTAGTGGTCTAAAATGCGTTCCCACAACGATGTGGAAGTTTGGCTATTTCCTTTTTGCGAATCCATGGAAATAGCGAGCCACGATCTAACCACTTGAACCTATTCGTCGGTCGTCCACGGAACCTTCACCTCTTGCGCGTTTCGCGTTTTGTTCTTTTGTCTATTATTTTTCTTTTTCTTTTTGGAGGAAGACGCGGGGACTTGTGTTTCCATCACGACCTCTTCGGGTGATGCTTGTGGTGGTGGTGATGGAAGCGGTGGCGATTGTGATAGAAACGGTTGTTGGAAGGGTGCGTACGGGTAAGGTTGTGGCGTGTATTGATATTGGTTCAGTGGTGGATATGGATACGGGTATTGAGGTTGTTGCGACGAACCCGTAAGCATACTCGTAAATGTGCAATTCGTGGAAAAGTTGTAGTTGTATTCGCCGCGGGGCGTGTTCCGATTCGACCGGGGGGGGGGGGGGGGGGGAGGGGTGTTCAGATCGTTCTCCAACGGTTGGATTTTTAAATTTTTCCCGTCTTCAAACGTTCACCGGAAGAAATAATTAAAAACGCAAGCTGTCGAGGACGTGACAACGCCTAGTGATATCAAGTATTTTAGGCGTTGTTGAGCCCTGTTCTTGATAAAATTATATCAAATATGTCTGGGTATTCTCACTTTTCGTGCCATGACTTGTTTGGAGAAAAAGGATAGAAACAGGTACTAAAAGCGTGCAAAAGGAAGAAGTTGGGAAGGAATGAAAAATCAAGAGAACTCGTACGCGCGCCGCGGGAATCAACTATGCGTGACGCGGGCTTAAGGCGGTGGAACACATTCAAATGCCGAAGAAAACGGGAAAAGATAAGTACGCGCGCCGCGGATTTCACTTCTGCGCGGCGCGGCTGCGGGAAATTTGCAAGTATAAATAGATGCATTTCCAGCCGAAAACCCTAGCAAATACCGGGTGTAAACATCGACCTTGAAGCTCTTTGACTCCAGGATTTCATTTCAGCAAGCTCACAATTGGTATTTTATGTTTTTGGCTTTGATTTCATTTTAGTAGAAAGTAGTTTTGTAGCTAAAGCCTTTGGGAGTGACAACCACTGACTTTGAGCACTTAGGTTTCTGTTTTAGAAACATTTGGTTACTGTTTTCGTGATTGGAATTCAGTTTGGTGAATGAAAAGCATTTGGTTACATTTAATCTTAGCTTTTCAGTGTTTGGATGTTTGTGTTTGGTTTGTTTGATTGATTGTGTTTTGGATATTGTTTTGGACCTTGTTAGGACTGTTTTTCTTAGCTGAAATCAATAATTAATTAGGTTATTCGGTAAGCATTAAACCTTGGCTAGTAACTGTTCAATAGGTATTTAACTAGTGGTAGTTTATGCTTTGCTTGGTTTAGCTAGTTTGGATGCCTTTGATTGCTTCTGATTCAGAGATGTACTTCTGATTTCAGAAAGTGACTAGGTCATTTGGACATAGCTTAGCTTGGCTTGAGTGTTTGATCATTGTCTCATTTGCTAGTGATAGGAAAATAGAAACCAGATCCTCCGACTATAGCTGTGACACTATTAGTTGGTAATCTCTCATCTAGTCTAACCACGAAGCTCCTGTGGATCGACCCTGACTACCGCTATACTAGTGTGTGTTAGGTATTTCTCTTATTTTTGACCGCACGACGACCTAGGCGTGTCAAATTTTGGCGCCGTTGCCGGGGAGCTGTGAGCTTAGGTTAGGTGAGTAGTAGGAACTAGTTTCTTGCTTTTTGAAATTTCATTTTGGTAAGTTTGATTTTTGATTTTTGTGGGCGTGTTGCACTAGTGCATGCGTACCCGCAGGGGAAAGCAATTATCCCCATTGCAGTTTGATTCTGAGATTGAGCGTACTGCGTGCAAACTCCGTGCCCGTAGGCGTTTAAGCATCATGAATTATAGTCAAGTTAGCAGTAGTCCGGTCAGTGTTGCCCAGGATCCATCAGGAGAGGCAACGGGGATGTTCTCTATTCCCCCATTATCAGAGTTTCAGTTTGGGAGCACGAGTGCTTCTGGTGGTGCAGTTTCAGCCCCTGCACCCATACCATCATGCACTCCACCATCTATCCCACCATTTACACCCGCTTCACAACCCCAATCCACCAATCCATTTACTTCTGCTATGACTTGGGGAGAGCCGACCCGAGATGGCACCCCAGCTCCTAGACAGCATACACCAACATCCCAACCACAACCAGCCCTCTTTAAACCTCAACCCACATACCAAACAACACAACCTATACACTTTCAACCACCACCTCAGCCATGATACCATTACCGAGAGACGGATGAAGTGTATGATGAGGAAGATGAAGGATGGGTGCCACCAGCACCAGAACCACAATGGAACCGAGGTCGGGGACCTCTTAGAAGAACACCACCATATCCACCACCAGGTCAGCGGGAGTACAATGATCATCTTTACGGTAACCCCGCTCAACCTTTACGTTTTGCACAACCGAGACGGCAATCGGTTGCATCACATTTCCAACCACGGGAATATGATGATTCGTCGCCGATCTATATTCTTGATAACATCGATTTGCAAGTAGAGATTAGACCTCAGTTATTAGGAATATTACCAGAATTCAGAGGGTATAAGCAGGATGATCCCTATAATCATTTATATGAATTCTTAGCGATCGCTAATGCTAATAATCCCAGAAACACAAATAGAAATATTTTTAGGCTTAGACTGTTTCCGTTCACTCTTAAGGATAAAGCCAAATATTGGTTCACATCGTTGCCATCAAACAGTATCACTACGTGGGATCAGCTCAAGGCAAAGTTCCTTCAGGAATTTTATCCAGCGAGCAAAACAACTGAAATCAGAAGATTTATCCAGGATTTCCAGCAGAAGCCTGGAGAAGCTTTTCATGAAGCCTTTTACAGATTAAAGGAGTTGTTGCGATCTTGTCCACATCATGAGATTCCCAGGTGGCAGTTGGTCAAGCTGTTCTTCGAAGGAGTTAGTGAAACACACCAGGCCATGATAAATGCCTCATCAAGTGGGACATTTATGTGGCAAGACCCAGAAGAAGCCTGGCAGTTTTTGGAGCAGTTGAGCAATGGCTCCAAAGCAAACTTTTCCACTAGGAAAACTGTAAGTACGGCGGCAGCGGTAGGAGTCGATGCTGATTGGAAAAAGGAAGTGAAAAAGGAAATCAGTGAACTAAACAAGAAGTTTGACAGACTTATGTCAACATTACAGAATGGACCGCCAAGTTCATCACAAGCAGGTCAAGGAGGACCTAAGACTCATGAGGCAAATCAAGTTTATGGCCAGGGTCAAGGCCAGCACAATAATGGACGACCCTACAGGCCATACTGTTGGATTAGGTGTCTATGTCATGACTAATAATTAGTATTTACCTAATTAATAGTAGCATAGTCCATTTGGGTTACCCTCATGGCTGGAGGTTTGTTGGAAAGTTAAGTAGAGAGAAAGGGTTGATTTATTATGTGACTAATAAATCAAGATATTGTTTGTTAATATATTATGAAGATAATATATTAATTAGAAATAATATTATTTGATTAATAATTAATCAGAAATTAATTGGATTAATTTCTGTGGCATTAATTAGATTAATCAGGAGGTCAGGGATTAAAGTCGTACAAATTCAATAGTTGAATTGCGGCGCGCGGCGCGCCAATGTAAAGGCCGCGACGCGCGTACATGTTCGTACGAATTCAATAGTTGAATTGCGGCGCGCGGCGCGCAAACGATCTGGCCGCGGCGCGCGTACACATAATCCGGAAAATGGGCTGCGGCTAGGGTTTCTAGCTTTACCCTTTGGTTCCCTATAAATAGGGACCCCTAGACCTCATTATCAGTTGCTCATTCTATTATTTTCTCTCTGGAATTTTGATCCATAAACCTCCCAGCTTGGGTGTGATCTCATTTGAGGCAGGATAATTTTGCTGCTCAGCTTCCAGAAAATTCTAAAAGGTTGGTTTTCTAATTTTATTCTTTTAGTTAATTTTCTTATGGCCTTTAGGTTTTGTTATATGTTCAATTAGAAGAAAACATAGATCCTCATAGGTTGCATGTGAACTTAGATTATTTAGTTCATGGTTTGCAGAAAACCTTTCAGTGGTATCAGAGTCTGTCTTGTTTTCTTGTTGAATTGATATAATTGTTTTAGGGTTTAAAGCTTATAAACCCTAATTTTTATGTGGATCGATTTCTAGGATTAGGGTTTTGGAAACCCTAAATCCCCCCATATAATTTTCGATTTTGGCTTTTAGGGTTTTAGGAGGTTTTCTATTTTTGGTAACTTTATGTGTTAATTAAATAGATAACCTTAAACCCCATTAATCGATTTTTAGGGGGTTTAGGATATGTTTTAATTAATTTGATTAATTTGGATAAACCTATCTTCATTTGAATTAATTTAAGTAATTGTTAATTAAAAGATAATTCAAAAGGGATTTAAATTAATTGCGAAATTAATGGAATAAATCCGGAAAAATATTTTAAAATGTTTAAAATATTTAGATTTAATTAATTTAATTTATTGGTAATTAAAATTGGTTAAATCGAATTTAAGGTTTAATTTAATTCAAAATTTAATTGTTAAATTTGGTAAAAAATTAAAAGATAAACCTTGACTATTTTAAAGGGTTTTAAAATACATCTTATATATGTTATTAATTGTTAATACTATATGTATAAGATAAAATTGGTCAGTCAATTCAATAGTAGGCCTCATTCACGAAGCTGGTCTATAAAGTGGGTATAAGGAGGCTGCCTATAAAATGGCAGTCTAATGGGTGAACACTCTAATCCACCGCTCGCCTGATCAGTGGAGGGTCGTTAGCCGAACAGTTTTGATAGGACCACTTAATCATTAAAAGTATAATGATCAAAGTACTAGAACTTTTACACAAAATCCTAATCTAGTTACTTTAGAAAAAATGTGAATTTGATGCTACCCCATGAAATTGCACATTGCACTTTATGAAACGTTGGTGGAGCGTGTGTGGTTTACCGGCACACCAATGGGGGTTCATAAAGAGTGGCAATGGGTGTCTCGGGTGTTATCATTGTTGATGGAGCGTGTGTGGTTAACCGGCACATCAATTTGAGATGATAATGGACCCCGAGAGTACCAAGCTAATTTGCATGGTTATTCACACCCGGTTTGTGATCCTCGGCATCCCAGTCACAAACGGTGGGGCATATCCGAGATTAAACATGCTATTGAACAGTTCAATAAATCTCAAAAGAAACTAGGAATTCCATTTATAATAAGATTATTTTTCCGCGGTGGAATTGGCTGAATCGTCATTCGCCTACCTTTATAAAATTTGCTTATAGATTACGACATCCCTCTTCTATGTTGCAAATTGTTATAGTTGGATCCTAGCCTTATTTTATATTGGGTTATTATAAGGACCAACAAGTATCTAATTAAACTTACCTTCTTTTATAGATGTCTTCTGCTGATCAATCCGCTCCCCACTCAAACTCCAGTGTTCCCTCAATCCTCTCATTATGTTCCAAGGTTCAACTGAACGGGACAAACTACAATGACTGGATTAGGAATATCAAGATGGCTCTGAGGTACAAGAACAAAGAGTATGTCCTCGAAACCGAGCTTGTCGATATTGACCCTGAAATTGCTACTCCCGAGGAGATTGCCTCGTACCAAAAACATTCTGATGATGCGACCAAAGTGGCCTGCATCATGATCGCCACAATGAACCCCGAATTGCAGAGGATATACGAAGACTACTGGCCCTTTGAGATGCACAAGGAGCTTGCGGAAAAGTTCCGCAAGCAAGAGCGCATCGAAAGGTGCGAGGTGGTCAAGGACTTCACGAACAGCAAACCTAAAGATGGAGAGTCTATATGCACTCATGTGCAAAGAATGCAAGGTTAGTGGAGCGGCTTAGAAAGCTTGCGATGCCTGTACCAGAGCAGTTGGCCGTTGACATAGTGCTTAACTCCTTACCGAGTTCTTATGACCAGTTCAGGCTGGCTTATCATTTGAACAACAATCAGGCTAATATGACTGAGTTGCATCGTATGCTTCGAGTAGCTGAGGACGGGATGAAGGGTAAAAGTGTACCCTCGGTTAATCAGCCCGTCCTAGCCATTGGAAGTGGCAAAGGAAAGAAAAGGAAGGGCCCTCCTAAGCAAAATTGGAGGGAAAAGGTTCAGGTCGGGTCATCCAGTAATGGCTCGAGAACCAAGACTTCCCACATTCCTTGTGTGGCCAACCCCGATGAAGCCAACTGTTTCTACTGCAAAGAGAAGGGCCATTGGAAAAGAAGCTGCCCCAAATACTTGCAGGATGTCAAGGATGGGAAAGTAAAGCCATCGACAGCAGGTATATACACTATCTCTAAAAACTCACCATCTTCTAATTCTTGGGTCCTTGATACAGGATGTGGTTTTCACATTTGTTCTGATCTGCAGGGCCTAAAGGAAAGCAGGGAGGTGGAGCACGGTAGACTGAACTTGATCATGGGCAATAGGAGATTGTCCCCTGTTACCAAGATCGGCGTTTACAGTTTAGTGCTTAGTAGTGATGTTAGTATAGAGTTATTTAATTGTTGCTATTCGCCAGAAATGGCAAGAAACATTATTTCATTTCACGTATTGTTCAGACAAGGATTTCAATTTTCTTTTGATAATAAAATTGGTTCAATTTCTGTTTTCAAAAATGGTATTTTGATTTTTACTGCTTATCCTTATGATGGTGTGTATGAAACTGTTGAATGTGTTGACAATTTAGGACATAGTGTAAATTATATTGATTCTACAAGTGGTGTAGAAAAGACATGTCTGTGGCATAGTCGGCTCGGGCACATCAGCAAGAAACGCATCGCCCAACTCCAAAAGGATGGAGTGTTGGAATCATTCGACCTCAGGTCGGATGATGTATGCGAATCTTGTCTGTTGGGCAAGATGACTAAATCACCTTTCAAAGGGTCTTTTGAAAGAGGTGAGGGTCTGCTGGACATCATTCACACGGATGTGTGTGGTCCATTCAGATCAACCACAAAGGATGGCACGCGGTTCTACGTGACCTTTACCGACGATTTTAGTAGATACGGTTATATCTACTTGATCAAGCACAATTCGGACACCTTTGAAAAGTTCAAAGAGTTTAAAAGTGAGGTAGAGAATCAATTAGGCAGGAAGATAAAGATGCTCAGGTCCGACAGAGGCGGAGAGTATCTAAGTATCGAGTTCCTAGACTATCTAAAGGAATGCGGAATAGTCTCGCAGTTGACACCTCCCAGGACACCACAGTTGAACGGTGTTGCAGAGAGGCGCAACCGAACCCTGTTAGACATGGTTCGTTCCATGATGAGTCGAGCTTCACTTCCCATTCACTTCTGGGGGTATGCCTTAGAGACTGCCGCCCATATCCTCAATCTTGTCCCAACTAAGAAGGTTGCTAAAACACCTCATGAAATGTGGACGAGGAAAGTTCCCTCGTTAGCACACATCAAGGTCTGGGGTTGTGAGGCTTTCGTTAGACGAGAGACTCAAGACAAACTCGCAGAAAGAATCGAAAGGTGTTTCTTCCTTGGTTATCCCAAACAGTCCTTTGGATATCTATTCTACAGACCGAGCGAGGACGTGGTCTTTGTAGCTACACGAGCGGTCTTTCGAGAGAGAGAGCTCATATTCAAAGAGGACAGTGGGAGTACCATTGATCTGGAAGAAATTCAAGAGTCATCAGATGACGCAACCTTAGGAGAAACTAGCAACCAACATGAGGAAGAAGTTCCTGTTGGTCCGACAGATACATCCTTACCTCTTAGGCGTTCTGGTAGGGTTAGCATGCCACCTGAGTTTTATGGGTTCCATATAACTTCGGATGGGGACACGTTTGTCAGTGATAGGACACTAATAAATTTGGATGAACCAGCTAACTACCAGGAAGCAGTGGCGGGCCCTGAGTCTGCCAAGTGGAAAGAGGCCATGGATAGCGAGATCAAGTCCATGTATGACAATCAAGTTTGGAACTTGCTTGACAACGTACCGGGTCGAAAGACAGTCGGGTGCAAATGGATCTTCAAGAAGAAGACCGACATGGACGGAAAGGTGCACACTTTCAAGGCAAGACTGGTTGCGAAGGGCTTTACTCAAACCCCAGGGGTTGACTATGACGAGACCTTCTCACCAGTAGCCAAGATAAAGTCTATTAGGATTATGCTGGCCATAGCTGCATTTCATGACTATGAAATTTAGCAGATGGACGTCAAAACCGCCTTCCTTAATGGAAAGTTGACTGAGGATGTCTACATGAATCAGCCAGAGGGTTTTGTCGATGCAAGGTATCCTAATAAGGTGTGTAAGCTTGAGAGATCAATCTACGGATTGAAGCAAGCTTCTCGCAGCTGGAATCTTTGTTTCCATGAGAAAGTCAAAGAGTTTGGTTTCTCTAGGAGCGAGGATGAGTCCTGCGTATATGTCAAGGCTAGTGGGAGTATAGTCACTTTTCTGGTGCTGTATGTCGATGACATACTGCTCATGGGAAACGATATTCCAACCTTGCAAGATATCAAGGCTTGGCTTGGGAAATGTTTCGCCATGAAGGACCTAGGAGAGGCTGCCTATATTCTCGGGATAAGAATATTGAGAGATAGATAGAAGAGACTAATTGGACTTAGTCAGGGTACATACTTGGAAAAGGTACTGAAAAGGTTTAGTATGGAAAATTCCAAGAAGGGAGAGCTGCCTATCCAAAGTCATGCAAAATTGAGTAAGACTCAAAGTCCGAGTACAGATGAAGAAATAGTCGAAATGAGTCGGGTACCTAACGCTTCGGCTGTAGGATCGATCATGTACGCTATGACGTGTACTCGCCCTGACGTGGCCTTTGCTTTAAGCATGGTCAGTCGGTACCAGTGTAACCCTGGAAGGGCGCATTGGATAGCTGTAAAGAATATACTCAAGTATCTGCGAAGGACAAAGGACATGGTGTTGGTCCTTGGAGGCAGTGATACATTGAGAGTTGAAGGATATACCGATGCCAATTTTCAGACGGATAGAGACAGTGGTCGGTCTCAGTCTGGCTGGGTATTCCTTCTGAACGGAGGAGCGGTAACTTGGAAAAGTTCCAAGCAAGATACGGTGGCTGATTCTACTTGTGAATCAGAGTATATAGCAGCAAGTGAAGCGTCAAAGGAAGCGGCTTGGCTGAAGAACTTCATCGGTGACCTTGGAGTAGTCCCGAGTATTCAGGAGCCCGTGGAACTGTTCTGCGATAACGAAGGTGCGGTCGCCTTGACAAAGGAACCGTGAGACCATGGAAAGTCCAGACATATCGACAGAAAGTACCACTACATAAGGCATAAAGTAGAAGAAGGTCACCTCGTGGTAAAGAGGGTATCATCGGAAGATAATCCTGCAGATCCCTTGACAAAGGCTCTGAGTAGGATTAAGCATAATCAGCATGCTAGGAGCATTGGATTAAGAGATGATATAAAGTTTATGTAAATTAGATAGGTTTCGAAACTTGTAACAATATATTGTATTTGAGTCTTGTGATTTAATAATAGAGATTTATTAATGAGTAATGGTTTACTACTTTTGTCAATACTTTATCATTGTGTTTCATTTTGCATGTTTTACTTCCTGAATAATTGGATTATTCAAATATCCACAGTCGATTACACTTTTGGGAGTAAGTGTGAAGTAAGACTGTCATGAATTGGTAATAGATTGTCTAAGAAGTTAGACATTGCATTTGGATTGCTGCACCATTCGTGAGTACTTGGAAATGGAGATTTGAGTATTGGATAAACCAGCGCTCAATGGATTGCTTCATGGATTTCATCATGAGCAATATTGAGACGATAATATCTTTTGATCTTTAAGCTAAGACATATGAGTTATGATTTACTAGACGGTTATTCATTGATAATACGAAAACGCATCGGTAACTCGGTGTTATAAAACGTATTGTTGTGAGTGATTTGTCTGATAAAAGACATAAGTATATGAGTCGAAGCTTATTCGTCCCTTGACCCTAACGGGGAACAGATATCTATAGGCCTCTCGATGATTTTGAAGTTGACTAAAATGGTTGGCCAACCGGGACTAGATTGGTAGTCTAAGAGTCATATGCAAATCGGAAATCGAGGAACAGTGAATCAGACCGGGATTGACTTTAATCCATGTCTTGAGTCTGAAAATATCTTGTTGGACGGAGGATCATCTGATCACTTATCTATGGACAGAACTGATTAGATCAGAGTTTGGCAGCGGTTTCTAGGAAGCTAAAAGTGCTGGTTAATTAGAGGTTAAATTGGTAATTATAGTCATAGACTTATCCAAGTGGGAGACTGTTGGATTAGGTGTCTAAGCCGTGACTAATAATTAGTATTTACCTAATTAATAGTAGCATAGTCCATTTGGGTTGCCCTCATGGCTGGAGGTTTGTTGGAAAGTTAAGTAGAGAGAAATGGTTGATTTATTATGTGATTAATAAATCAATATATTGTTTGTTAATATATTATGAAGATAATATATTAATTAGAAATAATATTATTTGATTAATAATTAATCAGAAATTAATTGGATTAATTTCTGTGGCATTAATTAGATTAATGAGGAGGTCAGGGATTAAAGTCGTACAAATTCAATAGTTGAATTGCGGCGCGCGGCACGCCAATGTAAAGGCCGCAACGCGCGTACATGTTCGTACGAATTCAATAGTTGAATTGCGGCGCGCGGCGCGCAAACGATCTGGCCGCGGCGCGCGTACACATAATCCGGAAAATGGGCTGCGGCTAGGGTTTCTAGCTTTACCCTTTGGTTCCCTATAAATAGGGACCCCTAGACCTCATTATCAGTTTCTCATTCTATTATTTTCTCTTTGGAATTTCGATCCATAAACCTCCCAGCTTGGGTGTGATCTCATTTGAGGCAGGATAATTTTGCTGCTCAGCTTCCAGAAAATTCTAAAAGGTTGGTTTTCTAATTTTATTCTTTTAGTTAATTTTCTTATGGCCTTTAGGTTTTGTTATATGTTCAATTAGAAGAAAACATAGATCCTCATAGGTTGCATGTGAACTTAGATTATTTAGTTCATGGTTTGCAGAAAACCTTTCACATACAACCAGGGACCACAACAAAACTTTAGGCAAAACAATTATCAGGGTCAGTCGACTAGTCAGCCTAGAAACAATCAGCCTGCGAACAATGGGAAACAACAACAACAACAGGGGGTCCACTAATGCCAACAACAACGCCCCAGGGACCCAAGAAGAGATGATAGCAAAGATGTATGATATGGTCACAGCGACACAACAACAATCTCAAGCGAATGCAAAGGCCATCGCAAATATGGAGAGACAAATAGGTCAAATGGCTACAGACCAGCAAAAGAGAGATAATGGCAAGTTGCCAAGTGCTACTGAAGTCAATCCTACGCATACTCAGCGTCCAGGGAAGGAACAAGTCAACACGGTTGAATCAGGATGGCGAAAGGTCACTCTGGAGGACTTGTTCGAAGTTGGGAGTGAAGTGAGACCAAGGGAAGAAGGAAAGGCTCTAGGAAGCGAGGAAAGCAAAGAAGGAGGAGTTCCGGTTGAGAATGGCACTCAACCAGAAACAGATAAAGAGATCCAAAAGGAAGAGCAATTAACAATAGCAGGGATCAAACAGAAGAAGAAGAATAAGAAAGAAAAGAAGAAGCAGGAAGCACCCAGATCAACGGGACCCTTAATGAATCAGCCCCTATGGGATGAGCTTAAGGATGCCCCTGAAGACACCAGGATTCTGCAGGAGATGTGTGAACAGAATGGGAAGAGCAAGGCACCTACACCAAAAACGGTGAGATTGACTGTGAGAGCCAGCGAGGCATTATTGGGAACACTACCCAAAAAGGAAAAGGATCCCAGATCACCATTGATCACTACAACTGTAGGGGATGTGGTTATTCGGAACACCCTATTAGATTTGGGAGCAAGTGTTAACATCTTGCCAGGATACCTGTACGACAAGTACAAAAACGAAGAAATTGAGCCAGCAGAAGTTGTACTGCAGCTGGCTGACCAATCAACTAAGGTATCTAGGGGAAAGCTAACAAATGTCATAGTCAAAGTAGGGGACTTTTTCTATCCCGTAGATTTTCTGGTCATGGAATATAAGAGTCCGGACGATGCGCCTGCGCTCATCTTAGGGCGTCCATTTTTAGCTACTGCTGGATCAGTGATCGATTGCAAGACTGGAGATATGGATATTTTCTTCGGGACCAGGAAAAGAAGATTGAATATGTTTGGGAACCCGATATCACTACCTTCAGAGGAAAATGGCAAAACCAGCAGACAGGAAAACATTAATGGAGCCAGGAATCAGGAGCAAAGAAAAGATATGGACACGTACGGGAGAGGGAGGAAAAGAGGAAATCTTAAAGGAAACCAACGACCACCCATTGTCCGCCATCGACAAGGAACAATTGCTGGACATGCTAGAGATGATGGAAGCAAGGCATCAGCAATATGAAAGAGAATCCAGAAAACGAGAGGCGAATGTTTTCGAGCTCTTGAAATCTCAACAACAATGGATCAGCGGTGTGAGTGATCGGATGACCCAACTCACATCCCTTATGACAATGATGGCCAATAATTTCATGCCAGAATACCAGCAAATGCCATCAAGAGGTCAAGAAGAAGAAGAAGGGTCAGCTTAGGAGCAGTACGTCTGGCTGAAGACGTTAAACTTAGCGCTTGTTGGGAGGCAACCCATCGTGTCATAAGTTAGGATATATTTCTTAAAAAACCAAATACAAAAATACATCAATCTTTTGCAGGTACTAGTAGTTTGAAATAAGTGTGGGGTCATTTGAGAAGTTTTGAAATTTTTGAGGTCCGCACCGCGGGTATTGAAATTACGCGACACGGGATCGTAAACCAACCCGATGCGCAGGGGTTGATTTGGACACGCGCGACGCGCAAGGAGCAAACCCACGCCGCGGTAAACGATCAGTCGGTTTTCTCCTTTATAAGGTAAACCGCGGCTCGCTTGACCCACACGCGACTCGGAGCTCTGGTGATTGAAATTTTCTTGTGATTTTTCTTGCTTATTTTGTTTCTACTACCAAGGTATGCCATTCTAACTCTCTATTGCTTGTTAAAACTAGCGATTAGGTAGTTAATTTTAGTGATTTGCCCAAAATAGTTCAAAACTTAGAATCGCTAATGCTAGCTCATAGGGTGTTTGTTTTGCCAAATAGAGACCCTAGATGAGCTAGTCGGCACTTAGGCTACCTTGTGGTGTGATTGGATTGAATTCTAGCAGGTTAAATCGAGATTTTGGACCGGGGTTTGGAAACAGCCGTACGCCGCGCCGCGCCCTTGCTCTTGGGCCGCGCCGCAGTGCGGTGGGGAGGAAAAGGACTAATTTTGCAAAAAATTTTGTTTTGTGCTATGTGTTTCCTTTTGCAGATGATGTTCAGATTAGAGCACGCTTTCCTCCAGTTCCCCGCAGAGCTTGCCAGTTCAGTGGAGTACACTTCACGGAGAGACGCATTGACTCGTCGCCGGGTCCTTGAGGCGACAGTCATCGATCGAGATATTCTGAGAGACACTGGGCTCTGGGGTGCGATTGAGCCATTCCTACATCGCACCTGGACCCATGAGGAGGCATCCTTCACATGCCGTGGTTGGGATAGGATCATGGCCACAGACGATGACGTGGTCTACACGGAGTTGCTGCTGGAGTTCATATCCACCATCCAGTTCGCACCCCGGGCGGGAGACCCGCGCTCCAGGCTGGTACGATTTCGCTTGGGAGGTAAGCACAGGGAGTGCAACCTCCGGGAGTTCGGGAGGCGAGTGAGGTTATACACCCCAGCGGACCTCCAGCATCGCTATTTCACCCGGTTCTTCGGGTCCTGTATTCAGGGGGAGCCAGACAGGGCTCCCAACATGGAGGTTTGGGCATCGCTGTCCAACATCAGATACGAGGCGGGAGCTTCCAGGGAGAGTCATATTCGGGACCCACTTCACCGCCTCATGCACCGGATCGTCTCCACCTCCATCATGCAGCGGGAGGGAGGCGAGAAGGTGTCGGGCGACGACATGACCTTTTTGTGGGTCCTCCTCGACCCATCCAGATTCCTCCACCTCCCATATGCCCTCGCAGTTGCTCTCTCCACCCACGCTATCGGCGCCTCCATCAGCAGCCCACTAGCCAAGGGGTATTTCATCACCCGCCTGGCCCGTTCTTATGGCATTCTTACTGCCCCCGCGGCAGCCTCTCTGACTGCTCTGCCTCCATCGCGCACTACAACACACACGTTGGAGAGGATGCGGCTCATTGAGCTGCAGCGCCCGGGGCAGTACATCCGGGCACCTACCGAGCCTCTTCAGGCACCTCAGCCTGCGTATGCTCAGCCTGGCAGGAGACGTAGGAGGCCAGAGCCGGAGCCAGAACCCGCAGCCCCGACAGAGCCACACCAGGAGGACCTGGCAGCCAGGGTTGCCAGGATCGAGGACCAGCTCGAGTGGATCGGGGAGGTACTTCTTCAGATCGCATCAGCGCAGGGCCAGCACCCCCGACCATTCCCAGCCAGAGCCCACGATCATGAGGCCGGACCCTCCAGGCCGCCTGGCAGTGATTGATGTATCTTTTTCTTTCTTTATTTTTATCTTTTTTGGGATATATGTACAAACTTATGACATTTTTCTATATATTTTGTGTTTATATTTTATTTTTGTTATGTGTGTTTTTAATTTGTTTGTTGAGTGATGCATGATATACCAATTTGAGAAGGAGTTGTCTCAGACAAGTGTGGGGTCACCGTGACCCTTCCACTTGTCTTGACCACCGGCGTGTTCACTGTAGCGCTACAACTCCAGAATACGAAATCAAGGATCCGTTTGTACGTAATTATACCTGTGATATTGAGCACCAAGCAGTCTATCGTCCAAAAAGGGGTAACTCTTTCTCCCTTGTTTTGAAATAATTTTGTACAACGGGGACGTTCGACGGTTTTAAGTGTGGGGTGTGGACGGTCGAAAGAGAATTTTTTGAAATTTTTGCAGAAATGATCAATTTTCAAAAATTTTAGCAATATTTTTCAAAATTTTTAATGAATTGCAATTTTGAAATGAATGATTTATGATTGTGATAGCATTAGTATTTTTCAAGAAATACTGTTTATTTGTGATCATGCTATTAATTAGTCAAATAAGTTGAGTTTTAAGAGTTTAGAAGATTGAGCTGTTTTAGGATTGGAATTTAGGAAGGAAAAGTCAATATGTGGCCTTTGTTGTTCGAGCCAGTAGGTTTAAAATGGGTGGGCCTTATGCACCTTACCACCTAAGATCGTCTGGTCTGGGATGGTATTTCTGAAAGCTCGTTACACGGACAACATCGAAAGTCATGGACAATTCCTTAATGGCCTTTAGAATCTGAATAAGTAAGTACACTTCATTGTGGACAGAAAGTTTGTAATCAAGGGTTCTCTAGAAAGCCATGAATTCCAAAGAACAACTCAATTATGTTTTTGCGAACTATTCCACTCTAACTCAAAAGAGCAATAAACTTTGAAACTGAACACAGTCAGAAATTGTTTGATTCTTTATTATAATTTGTTAAAAACTCTCTTGCTTGGGGACAAGCAAGGCACAAGTGTGGGGTGTTTGACAACGCCTAGTGATATCAAGTATTTTAGGCGTTGTTGAGCCCTGTTCTTGATAAAATTATATCAAATATGTCTGGGTATTCTCACTTTTCGTGCCAGGACTTGTTTGGAGAAAAAGGATAGAAACAGGGACTAAAAGCGTGCAAAAGGAAGAAGTTGGGAAGGAATGAAAAATCAAGAGAACTCGTACGCGCGCCGCGGGAATCAACTATGCGCGACGCGGGCTTAAGGCGGTGGAACACATTCAAATGCCGAAGAAAACGGGAAAAGATAAGTACGCGTGCCGCGGATTTCACTTCTGCGCGGCGCGGTTGCGGGAAATTTGCAAGTATAAATAGATGCATTTCCAGCCGAAAACCCTAGCAAAGACCGGGTGTAAACATCGACCTTGAAGCTCTTTGACTCCAGGATTTCATTTCAGCAAGCTCACAATTGGTATTTTATGTTTTTGGCTTTGATTTCATTTTAGTATAAAGTAGTTTTGTAGCTAAAGTCTTTGGGAGTGACAACCACTGACTTTGAGCACTTAGGTTTCTGTTTTAGAAACATTTGGTTACTGTTTTCGTGATTGGAATTCAGTTTGGTGAATGAAAAGCATTTGGTTACATTTAATCTTAGCTTTTCGGTGTTTGGATGTTTGTGTTTGGTTTGTTTGATTGATTGTGTTTGGGATATTGTTTTGGACCTTGTTAGGACTGTTTTTCTTAGCTGAAATCAGTAGCTAATTAGGTTATTCGGTAAGCATTAAACCTTGGCTAGTAACTGTTCAATAGGACTTTAACTAGTGGTAGTTTATGCTTTGCTTGGTTTAGCTAGTTTGGATGCCTTTGATTGCTTCTGATTCAGAGATGTACTTCTGATTTCAGAAAGTGACTAGGTCATTTGGACATAGCTTAGCTTGGCTTGAGTGTTTGATCATTGTCTCATTTGCTAGTGATAGGAAAATAGAAACCAGATCCTCCGACTATAGCTGTGACACTATTAGTTGGTAATCTCTCATCTAGTCTAACCACGAAGCTCCTGTGGATCGACCCTGACTACCGCTATACTAGTGTGTGTTAGGTATTTCTCTTATTTTTGACCGCACGACGACCTAGGCGTGTCAGGACGCGGGGGGGGGGGGGGCAGTGTTTGCCGCGTCTTTCACGCTGATGTGGAGGACGCATGGGGTGCCGCGTGCGGCATACCGTATGGCCTGAGGGTATTGCAGTTTTGAGAGAGGAGGAAGCTTCGCCATTGGGAGGGATTTATTTTTATTTTTTTATTATTAAAATATGTTAATGAATAAAAAGAAAAAGAAAAAAGAAATGAAAATAGTAAAATAGACATTTTAATTTGGATATGGACCATTACCACAAAGAAACCACCGGATAAAGACTATTTTCATGATTTTAAAAATCAAGGGACCATATCCACGGAAAATCGCAAACAACAAGTACCATTTTTGCAGTTTTTTCTATCGAAAAACTTTAGCAATTTTAAAAACAACCGACCGTTTAAGGGTTTGCTGCAGCAGTGTTGTTTTGGGAATAGCGATGGCCTTTTTGATGAAAATCTCAACCTAAACGTTGATTATCCTATCATTAACGGTGTTTATGCTCGATTAAAATCAATATAGCAGCTCGAAGGTTGTTTAGGAGACCCTAAAGATACAAGGTTCTTTTGACGATTCGGAAATAATTAAAAACTAAAATCTCTTTGACTGAATTAATGCTGAGGTGAAATTAATATAAGCAATTCATACAAAAGACCTCTAGTTTATCCAAATACAAACCGAATTCACCTAATTGCAACAGGAATGAGGGAAATTACATTTATTATATTACGGGATAAATACAGAAATACAACATTTTAAGGGCCAGCTACAAGAAATATCAACTATATTCATGTTCTATGTAGTGTGACATACGTATGTCATTCATAAATGTAAAATAACAATATGTTAATAAAACCAAAAAACAAAACATAAGTATTGACAACAATTTTAGCTTTTATACATGTATAACTATCATAAAAAAGAGTAATATCACTACAAGAAAAGTCATTTTCAGTGACCATGTTTTTAATGACGACATGGATTTTGATCACTAAGGGTGGGGGAGTAGTTTTCTCTCATCCAACTGAACCCACGCGCCACGTCAGTTTTTCTCTATCCTCTCATTTTTATCTTTCCACATCTTTCCCTATCTTTCACCTATGAAAGCAGTTCCCACTGAACCCACCGAACACACGATGTCACATCATATTTTCGATTATTAAATTAATTTATTATTTAAAAAAATCATATAACATTTAATTTAATATTTCAAATAAAATAAATACGTATTAAATACAATTAAAAATTCAAATAACATTTAATTAAAAAAATAAACCATTCCAAAAAAAACTTCCTAAATACGGAAAATTTAATCCTAAATACGAGAAATTAAATCCTAAATACGAGAAATTAAATCCTAAATATGGGTAAACCTAAATACTGAAAACTAAAAAAAAAACTGAGGTGTCTCTTTCATAACATTCCACGCTTCTATGTGCGTAAATTCTCTGTTGTGTATCACCAGATACTGTTGTAGGGCTTGTTCCACGACCTCAACGACAGTTGTCCCGTTTGGTCGGTTGAAAGATAAGTTAACTTAAATTTGGTTAAATTGTACCAATTTTCTTTTCAAATCTCTCCATTTAGGGTTAAGCATATGGTTACTCTGATAATGAACCGTGCCCATATTTGTGTGAAAGTATTCCTCCACATGAGTCCAGAATGGGCGGGGAGGGGGGGTGTCACATCCAATTCTTCGGAGGCGTCGGCCCAGGCTTTTGTCGAAGCCACCTTTTCTCTTTCTAGTCCATGAGCGAAGCATCCTATTTCCGTTGCCAGACATTTTTTATAAAACTAGAGAAAGGTTTATATTTAGAGAGAATCTAGAGAGAAAATTTTATAAAAGGTTGAGAGAATGGTGTGATTTTTAAATGGGTAAAGGGGGTATTTATAGGAGTGAGTTAAATTTTTGTAGCAAAAGTATTTTTTTTTACACATGTGCAAGATCATCCGGCTTCACCACCATACATGCGAACCCGCCCAAGGCCATCTGCCGTAAGGTCGAGCCCGCCGCCCTATCCCGAACCCGAACCCGCGTGAACCCGACCGCTGTTCCGTCCACCCTTAAAGCATTATTTAGTCACTATATATTAAGTTGTCATTGAATTTTGGTAATGTCATAAATTTAGTGACCAATAATATGATGGTCGTCAATCACCTGTCACTCCGAGCCGCGCAAACTATGCTCGGTACCTAGAGCCTTGTGTATCTGCTCAGTGCGTATTGTCGGACAAATCTGCTCTATAATCTCGATATCACGCAAAATTCTATCAGAAGTAAGATAGTCGATAACGGCTTATCTAAAAATGAAGGTGCTCCATGTTATCTTCATCTTGGGAATAACGTGATGCATAAACATCATATGTCATAAAATAGCGTCTCCTCGGATTAGAAAAATGTCAACTCAACCACCAAATGTCGACGCCCGAACCATTTCCAAACACCGTCCGTCTAACCAATCTTTAATTTCTCATATATCAGCACTCGACCCTTTGAAATTTAACACTATCGGGTACATTTTATTTGCATGCTGCAAAAAAAAAATTATAAAATGAAAATACGTTAAACACAAAAAGTTATTGTTAACATTCATTTAAAAAAATTAAGTGCACATTTTCTAAAAATAGATTAATTTCAATATACAAAAAATCGGTTTTTAAAAAAATAAAAATATAATTTTCGCATTACTTTCATTTATAAAAAATAAATGCGCTTTTATAAAAATAGCTTAATTAATATATACATAGAATCGGGGTTTTAAAAAAAGTTCAGTTTTCGCAGGTGGCTAGGCCACCTGCGATAATACTGGTATTTAATGCACAAATTATGCATTAAAGACTTGTACTTTTGCAGGCGTCTAAAGCTCACTTACGAAAGCACAAGTCCTTATGCACAATTTTTGCATTAAAGACTTGTGCGTGAGCTTTAGCCACCTGCAAAAATCTCTCATATTTTCGGATTCCAACCTGCTTTTTCGACCAAGAGTTATTTTTCAACACCTAACAACTACAAGGCATGGACTAAAACACAAAAAACGTTTAAAAAGAAAACTAACAATATGTGTTGAGTATTCTTCAGCCATTTTAGAGAAAGGTTGAGAGGATTTCGTAAGTTTGTAAACTGAAAAATGAAGTTAAATGAGAAAAAATCCACTTTTTATACCTTGTGTCAATGGGACTTGGCCCATGGGCCAAAATCAGAGCCCAATACTTGCCACCTCACCATTTTCGCAAGTGAGGTTTGACACTTCAACAAAATCGTAGACCATGTCATACTTTTCGTAGGTGGCATAACCTACGTGCGAAATCTTTGTCTATTTTGGTCATTTGGTTAATTTTAGGGTATTTTTTGGCAAAATGTTATAAGATTAGGCTAAATTTGCCATTTTCTTTATCTTAAAAGCTTTCTAGCCATTGTCTGTACACTGATTTGCTTAGCCAAATTCTATATACTTATATTTCATTAACTTTTTTGTAATCATGCCTTATTTCCTTTGAAGTATCCATTGGATTTATGTCAGATTTTTGGAAAGTTGCCTTGCAACATGGTAAACAAAAAAATTGGTTCCTTTTAATTAGATGCATCAATTCTTGATTCCCTATTTGTCTTATGCATATAATTTCATGGAAGGCATAAGGATATTTTCTTTATGTGTTACTAAAACGACATTAATTTTTCCCTCCTATGATGCAATAATGAATTGTGAGAACATTTCTTTGGTAGTTGTTTTGTATATAAGAACTGCCTATTGTTACTATCACGAGTTACATTAGGCAAGAAATTCTTACTCGTGTGAAAAATGTAATTTCTGTTATATTATTATTTATATGCTTGTATAAATTTACCAAAATCTTTATTTACTTGTTGACCAAAAATGGTTGTTAGTCGGCCTTTAGTTGGGACCGTAAGAAGAGGAAAGACTCTCAATAAATATGAAGAACTGGAGAACCGTTTTTATTTAAAAACAATGTATTTGACATACAAATTCTGACGTGCAATGAATTGTATATGGTATTAATGATATTTTATTTTGTATTACGAGATATTAAATTTAATATGTGATTTAATTTAATATTATTAAACCTAAAAAATTGTATATATTTTTATAAAAATCTAAAATCATGATATAAAAATGTATGTCATAGATTGTCTGTCATATATTAAAAAAATCAAAATTTACGACACATAAAATGTCGGTCGTAAATATTACGTCGTTGTATGTAGTAAATGTGTATCGTAAATATATGTAATAACTTTATGACACACAAATGTGTGATCTTTCATTTTCTAACTGAGGCTTCAGTGACATATATTTATGTGTCATCTGTACCCTTAAATGATACACAAAATGCCTTTTTCTGGTAGTGTAAAATCTGTCATACACTTTTCTTTATGTATCTTAGTGTTCTTTGTTAAGCTATGACACCCAATCAAACCTAAAGATTACCAAAATAAAGTAGGTTTCTTTTCTGAAATAGTTGAAGTAGAACATGAAGCAGAAGCAGCTGCAAAAGTAGCAGGAGAAGGAGAAACATCACACGAGTCGCCATTGTTTGATCAGTCATCAAAATTTTTTGAAGCGATGGTAACTTTGCTGGTGCCTATTTCGACATGGAACATGTATGCTTGAAATGAGACTATGTTGATGAATAAAGCGAAGCAAGCTGCTCAAGATGGATACATTAGAAGGCCGACTGATGAAGCACAAATAGGTAGTGGAGGAAAAGGGAGGCGGTCGAGGCCGTCTATGGGGACCGTTAGTATGATGGACAAAAAAGGTTCGATGAAGAAGATATGGTTAGGGTTAGTTGGAGAGTTTAAAAACAATTGGGAAATGTAGTCTAGTAATATCATATCATTTTGATTTTTAGATAATTTTTTCAACATTAAACTAATATGAGTTTGGATATAGATGTGAGTTTTATACTTTTAAGATGACGTATATGAAATTTTAAAATATTTAGGGATATCAAAGTAATATTGAAAGTTTGTAAGAGAACTCATAGATAAAAAAAGAGAATTTTATCTATATTTTTATAAACTTTCATAATTACACATATATCTTTGTAAAACTTCAAATTACATGTGTATCATTATAAAACCTATAAACTCACATATATACCCAAATACGTAATTTAGTGATAATTAAACTTTTTAAAACTTATAAAATATCTTTAAATTGATTTTTATTATTAAAAACCCAATAAACCTGTAACATTATGATATTACCCTTCTCCAAAAAAGTATCAAACATATTGATAGAAATCTGGATGTAGTCGAAATATCAACCGATTGAACAAAGTTTGGGTCCCAAATTTAAAATTCAGCATCGAGCTGTCTTCATTCCACAGTCCATGTATAGTTACTTCCAAGATGCCGATTGATAACAAATTGAACTAATTTGTTTGGAGCTGCGAATGGATCGATTGAACAGTACGAGTCCCAAATCCCAAATCCGATATGAAGTCTACCAAGATTAATAATAATAAATCAACTTAAAGAATTTTTTTTAATTTTAAAAAGAAAATAATTATATTAAATTAAGTATTTAGGTATATATGTGAATTTATAGACTTTATAACGATATACATATACTTTGAACTGTTACAATGATATACAGACGTAATAACAAAAGTTTATAAAAATATAAACAAAATTCTCTCTAAAAAATTATCATATTTTTAGAGACATATTTAGAAAAAAAAAAAGTATTACCATGCATGGCTAATCCTTTGTGAATAGATAAAATTTTGTAAGGTATTATCGGAAGACTTTCGTTACTAATCTTTCACTATTTTGTAAAAAAAAAAAAAAAAAAAAAAAATCTACAAGTTGTTTGAAAATAAGGATCCAACGCTAATCCGTAACTAATGAACGGGTGGTTATGTCTAAAAGTCTATTCTGTGGCAGTGTATGATTTTGTTCGTCAAAACAGAATTATGTGATTCCAAATTCATCAATTTTACGGTTGAAGGACCAACACATTGAAAAAGAAAATGAGCCGAAAATGCTTCAAGATTCTTCAGATTTTTATGTTCATTTGTTTCCGGTTCGTTTCGAATTTAAAACGACGCGTTTAGCAAAGTAGATATCCAGTTTGATAGCCCAAAATGGTAAAATGGGGTTTCTTTCCAATCCTGACCACATGCCTAGTTTGAGAGCCCAAATTGGTTAAATGGGTTATTCCAATTTTGGTTAAATTGTCAGATTGGCCTATTGGGTATTCACAATATTTCTAGCAATGAACCCAAATTCATCGGTTTTCATTTGTTTTGGGTTTGTTTCCAGTATTATACATTCGGTTTTTTACAATTTACAAATTTCTCAGAATCTTTAACCTATTCGTGATTATAACAAAAAGATTGTGGATTTTTTTAATAAATAATTGGGCAGAATACAAAAGATTTCAAGCTTTATTGGCTAATTATTGAAAAATCTATTGATATGACATTTTTATCATTTTGTTATTTCTTTTACTTCATGCATCCTCCCTAATTTAATTTTCTTTATCCTTTTATTTACTTAATGTATTTTTCATGAATTATTATTATTTTTTTTTAAATTTTTTTCTTTGTTTATATATTATTCTTATTGTTTGTTTATTATTATTATAATTTGACAAAGTTTTACAATTTGTTGTATGTTTTACAAAAAGTTGAACATTTAATCGTTAATTTCTTATCACTCATGTTTACGATTGGTCAATATAGTTTGAAAAAAGTCACGCTTCTAATCGTTTATTTTTTATTGCGCACTTTTATGATTGTTGAAATTTTCTTTTAATATTATTATTAATAATAATAATAATATTAATAATATTATTATTATTCTTATTAGATTATTAATATTATTGTTATTATTGTTATTATTACTTTTATTATTTGACTAAATTCCACGATTGATCAATATGGTTTAAAAAATCGTGCGTTAATTTGTTTATTTTTTATCGTTTAGGTTTATGATTGTTGTATTATTATTATTATTATTATTATTATTATTATTATTATTATTATTATGTTAGTATTGTAGTGTTAGCTAGGGTGTTCAAAAATATCCGAATCCGAATATCCGTAAAATCCGATCCGAAATTTTGGATATCCGGATTTTCGAATATCCGAAATTCGGATATCCAACTTTTTGGGTTCGGATTCGGATAGTGATTTTAGAAATTTTCGGATATTTCGGATATCCGATATCTGAAACCAAAAAAATATTTTTTGTGTTTTTCTTCAGTATCCTTATTAATTTAACATGAAACATACAACATGCCTACAACTCGATGACAGTTGACTCTTATGCAATCCACATTCAATTCAAACTCATTAACAGTTGAGTGTTTTTTCTTCCAAAAACCATTTTCCTTTCAGTTATGTCTACTTGCTCCTAGCAAATATGTCGTCTTTGAATACCCTTCTTAGAATTGTATTAGTAGGGTTCTTCAAAGGATCGGATACAGAGATCAGCTCGCCACAATGAAGGAGTTTCAAAAATGTAAGATTCCAATTACTTGGCAAGTCCTTGTTCACTTGCTTGTACGGTGCCTCTTTGGAAAGACTAGAGGAATTGATACAATAAGCCTACAACTACTAGAGATCATTTGGGGCTTCTGTTAGGATCGAGACACTTAGCATACGAACACTAGACTCACACACTCACGTCACAAATTAAGAACACAAGAATTTAACGTGGTTCGGTCTAATCTGACCTACGTCCACGGCGGGTAACTAGAAGTTTTATTGCTCTGTGTTTATTTGTGTTGTGTGGTACATAAATCTCTTCAACTGAAGCTCTATTTATATGTGTAAGCAATTAATGTGAAATGAAGAACTTGGAATGAGGCTACCAAACTTATTAGGCTACCAACCATTCACCAACTCTTCAAACTTCACCAACCTTTGAATAAATCTTCAAAAGCTTCACATTTACCTAACAATCTCCCACTTGAAGATTTTGAACAACGTAGTCTTTCTCTACCGTCCAATTGTTGCAACAATTCTTCAATTTCTCACTTGAAGCCACGGAACAATCTTCACCTGTGCTTCAACTGTGCATTCCAAAAAAAACACTTTTAATCTTAGCTCTTTCCTAGTTACCCTGGCCTTCTCTTCAATTTACCTGAAGGCTAGTTGAAGCTTTCGTTAGCTCCAACACATTAGTCATGGCTAAGTCTGCCACTGACCTGTTCTCTGTCTCCACCGGCTCCCACTGAAATGAACTGCCTGATCCTGGAACATCCTGAGAACAAACGACACTCTCCATGTGTAGCAGATAATCTGGAGAGATTTTTACAGATGGAATACTGGTTTTCTTAACCCACTGTGTTCTGGGTATTCTAGCTGAAACACAACCCTTGCTCCCACTGCTATGAATGCCCTTGACTGGTATTTCTGAACCGTTCCAAACACGTTCAACCTGAATCTGACCTGTGACTCTGGGTTTGCCATCTGCAAAGCAAACCTTCTTCTGTCTACGAGACTCTATGAACCGGACTTTAGTCTTCTTCTGAACTGGGACGGTTACTCCCTCAGACGGTAAACTGACCATATATAATGAACCCCTCTTGTGTCCACGAGCTATCACACGATTTCCTTTGACTACCTTCCACTGTCCATTCCTGAACTTAACCTCGTGCCCTTGTTCATCCAACTGCCCAACAGAAATTAACTGTTTCTTCAGACTTGGAATTACTCGGACATCCTTCAAAGTCCATGGACCGACTGGAGTCTTCAGATCTAAGTCACCTATGCTCGTCACATCAAGAACCTCATCGTTTGCTAGTCTTACCTTACCAAAATCCCCTTCTTTCAGATTCCGCAGTGCTTCACGGCTGTGGGTAGCGTGAAATGAAGCACCCGAATCCATAACCCAGGAATCCACATTGCTCTCCACACTACAGATCAAAACATCATCATCTGAATGGTCTACTGCAACGTTAACTTCTTTCTTTTCTTTTGGACATTGATTCCTGAAATGTCCAACCTCTTTACAGTTCCAACAAGTCACATCATTCCGAGTCCTCGACTGACTCCTTCTCCTGTTCCTGCTCCCACTACCTCTGTTATTTTTTCTACCTCTGACCGCATTCAATTGTTCACTTGACGATTCCCCGGAATTTCTTCTTCTGACGTCTTCGCCTAGAATTAAATCCCGAATTCCCTCAAAAGTGAGCTCTTTCGATCCTGCGGAACTAGTAATGGCTGTAACTGTTCCGGACCAACTGTCAGGTAATGATGATAACAGTAGTAAAGCTTGAACTTCATCCTCGAACTTTATTCCCACTGACCCAAGTCTGGATAAAATCGAGTTTAAATTGTTGATGTGCACTGTAACTGAACTTTCTTCCCTCATCCTCGTGTTGACTAACTCCCGAATCAGGAAGACTTTATTTGCTGCCGACGGCTTCTCGTACATATTAGACAATGCCTCCATGATTCCTTTTGTCGAGGTCTCCTTCAAAATGTTGAAGGCCACATCCTTTGACAACGCTAGTCTAATAAATGCCTTGGCCTTTTTATCCAAAGTCTCCCACTGTGCCTGTGTCATCGCCTCCGGTTTTTCACCTAAAACTGCGTCCAAGTCTTTCTGCACGAGCAAATCTTCAATTTGCATCTTCCACCAACCAAAGTCCTTCCCATCAAACTTCTCAATCTGAATCTTGCTGCTTTCTGCCATTATAACGGACAAGCTGCACCTGTTTTGCAAATTCTGGAACTTCAGGGACCTGTTTTGCAAATTCTGGAACTTCAGGGACCTGTTTTGCAACTTCTGGAACCTCAGGGACCTGTTTTGCAAATGCTACAGTACCGCTACAGTATCGTCTTCTCCGGCGAAACTCCGGTGCTACAGTGTCGTCTTCTCCGGCGAACTGGTTTTTCCGGCCAACTTTCCGACGAGTTTTGACCAACTTTGACCGGCGATTAGGAGGTCTTCCGGTGCTCAAAAAATTCAAAAAAATATATTTTCGGAATCTGCGGAACGAGACCTTTCCAACGGCGTAAACCAAAATCGTTTTTGAGACAAAAAATTTTCGACCCAAAAACAGAAAGTCACTCTCTGGAGCTATACCAAGGCTCTGATACCACTTGTTAGGATCGAGACACTTAGCATACGAACACTAGACTCACACACTCACGTCACAAATTAAGAACACAAGAATTTAACGTGGTTCGGTCTAATCTGACCTACGTCCACGGCGGGTAACTAGAAGTTTTATTGCTCTGTGTTTATTTGTGTTGTGTGGTACATAAATCTCTTCAACTGAAGCTCTATTTATATGTGTAAGCAATTAATGTGAAATGAAGAACTTGGAATGAGGCTACCAAACTTATTAGGCTACCAACCATTCACCAACTCTTCAAACTTCACCAACCTTTGAATAAATCTTCAAAAGCTTCACATTTACCTAACAGCTTCTACTAAGGCAATGCACTAGACTCTATGACTATCTTGCAAAATGATTCCAAAGGACTAGTGTTTCGGGTCTAAGGAGTCAATTCCCACTTCCATATTTTAGGCATTATATCTAGAGAAAATCTACCCAGCTTTCGAAGTATTGATGGAGATGGATATGAATCGTTTGTATCAAAACAAATCAAGAAGTACGACACCTTACTGACCAATTCGAGTTTGGTCCCTCTAAATGCCTACCTTAATGGATTGTTTGTCCTAGCTAGCAGTGAACCAGTGCTCTTGGCTTGTCATCTCAAGGATACAACCCCTTTAGATCGAAAGGACCCTACCCCATCCTCTGCCAAGGTCGTGGATAAACCTTCTACCAGTACCAATCTAATGATCAAGAAGCTCTCAAAGAAGAACATAAAAATAGTCAACACGAGTGCTACATATCCATCTACAATGCTAATAAGAAATGAAAAACTGAAATTAAGAGCATTCTCGCATTAAAATTGAAGGAGAAGTAGGCAAATACTGAAATTGAAACCAAAGAAAAAGAACATCAAGCCAAGGCTATTGAGGAAGGATTTGGAGAAAACACTATGTAGGGCATTCTAACTTTTATTGACGAGAAAATCTTAGTGGGGAGTGATGAACCCCAAAGTATCACCATAGTGCAAACAAACCGATTATTCACTTATCTAGAGGCTCATTCTTCACCTTTTCAGCACTCCAAGTCCAAAGATTAGGAATCCTCCTCTACTTCCATCTTGAAACCACGCTTATCTGCTATTCATTTGCAGAGGCTTGAAGAAAAAATAGACCAAGTCACACTAAAAGTTGTCCGAACCAAAACCAAGAAAACAAAATTTCATTACTATAGAAGACCTTCAACATGATTTGGAGAAAGTTCTATAAATGGCTTCGGATGCCAACGAAAAGAGGGCATCTAAAATGAAGGAAATGATGAAGAAGATGGAAGAGGAGGTGGCCAACTTGAAAGAGGCCATCTACAAGAATACTACGGATGTGAATGCATCAGTTGGTGTGATCATAACAATGTTGGGCACCAAACATGGTCAAGAAATCAAAAAATGCCTTCATCAGATCCAATTACATTGCACCAACAATTATGTCATGACTGAGATGAATTCAAAGATTATCTGGGGTACAAACAAGATTCTGGAGTGTCCGGTCAAGGTAGTGACCCAAATGACATATTCTATCATGGGAGATTTCTTGAAGACGCCTAGAAGAAGTTGTCCAAGGAAATTCTCGAAAAAATGTTTCCTATGAAGTTCCTCGAACTTCACTTCATATGAAGTCCCTCGGAAATAAATTTCTTACGATATTCCTTGGAAAACCCAGCAAAATTGGTGTGTGGGAAAAGGCTCGGGACATCGGACAAAATGGGTTACTCGATAATTCCTTAGAAATGTCCTAGGAAATTCCTCAGAAAAAGTTTCCCATGGGTTATTTTCTGAAAAACTACATTTCTCGGAACATTCTCGGAAACACAGTTTCCAAAATTTTTTTTGAGGAAAAGCATCCTAGGAAAACACGTTTTTTTAGTAGTGATTGATGTATAATCACAATTGTTATAAATAATGTTTATTGCTGTGATAGAGAAAAATGGTTCTATAAATTGAAACTGGTCAATAATCATTTGCTAATCCGTCGCAAATACATCTGTCTTATTCAATTAGTGAGCATCTGTTGCTAATCTGTTGCAAAGTTTGTTTAAACACGACTTCAAAGTTTGTTGAGAGTAAAGTGTCGTTGGTGATTTTCGCTATATGTTTCTAAAACACCTAATTTTTTCTGAAACACGTATTTTTTCTAATAATCTGCTCAACTTCTTTGAGCTAGACACGATTGAATAAATCAAACCGAACAAAATATTAGTCACTTCATCTTTGTGATGTGCAAAATCTTTTAGTCATGTTCTAGATTCATCGCTACACAGAAGCAAGAAGATCAATTTGTAAGGCGTGTTCGAGTTTAAGCTGAAATTGGACATGTAAAATTTTTATCTTCATATACGGAAATGGTTTACGATCCCAAATCACCGGAGCACAACAGTTTGTGTAGGATTTGTTGATTCCTAAAACGATGACATGCGCCCACGTACATGCCTAGTTGGCTGCGAAAACCGGTGAAATGGGCAATACCATATTATACTCGTGTAATTTAAGTACGAGATTCTGACACGCTGCAAATAGTTGACAATAACCAATTCTGAACGTACAAAATAGTTTCTCACCGATTAATAACTTCATCACTTATTCCCTTAGTATAATGATCTTATAACTAGGAAAACGTATGTGAGTAGGTGAAAACTATCGTCATTCATCTATTGATGCTTCTACTAGATTAGTAATAAATAGAAGATTCAAAGTTATGCTTATCCTAAGAAAGTCCCAATCACTTACAATGAATTTTACGAAAATGCATTGAGGAGACTAGCCATTGGTTCAAAGATGATGAGTTAAACATCTGAAACATGGTACTAAATTCTAGTTTGCTCATAGTCTTAGAGACAAGTCAAGCTGATTATAGTCTTCTTCAACACTTTCACCCATGCAACTATAGTCCACCGCTCTCTCAATTTGAGTAGCTCTGAACTTTCCAACATGTGCTTGATGGTTGAGCCCCATCTCGACTGGTGTCTGCCCCTTCCAGCCATGGGTCGGGACACTAGAACCGTACCTTGATGTGGGCTGATTGTACCCTGAATGAATTCTAACAGCTGAATTCAATTCACGGTTCTTCTTTTCTAAGTTCCTTTCGATTCTATGAGCATTTTGGTGACCTCCAAGTGCCTGTGAGCTGTAAAATTTTCTTTTGCAGTAGTGACAGGCGAAAACTCGCTTGTCAGGGAAGCTAATAGCGGATGATGATGATGAAGAATACGAGTTGAGATCATTATCGGGTAGGTTTAGATTGAGGAAACTCATGGCAAAGGAATCGTACGCTCTTAAGTTACTGTGGAGTAGATCCTAAAGTCTTACAGAAACTCCTTGTGTATTTGTGTGTGAAAAGAGAGGTTTGTATTACATTTTATAAGGTGTTGGTGTTAATGTTGAGTGTTGCCTATGCAACCACCAATAGAAAATGGGGATTCCGAGTCTCCCTTGTGTCTGCGTATGTGGATAGAGATATCTGCAGGAATGAGTGGGGAATCGAAGACTGGTCGCCTCTATTAGTGGCATCCATGGAGTCTTTTGTCGGTTGATTACAATAGTTCTCATCTTACATGCACTCAAATATATGTACGTATACAAGACAATTATAAATGAACAATATACATGTCATTTGTTAATTCTATACTCGTTTTTTACTTCTTTTAGAAAACTCAACAAATACGACTTAGGACAAAATAAAAATTGATTTTTTTTTTAAAATTAGTTGAGATTCACATGTCAATTACATGTGAATGTGGGTGGAATTCACTTATGAATCATACTAAATTCATTATAAATTATTAAAATATTAAAATATTAAAAAATTTCTAAATAAAATAACATATTCATTTTTTGGAGTAATTCAAAATACCATATGATATTGATATGTGAATTGAGTAAATTTTCATGTGAATGTGAGTAAATCCAATAGTGAATCGGAGTAAATTCATTATAAATGGTTAAAATGTTGAAGTAGTAAAAATTTATGAATTTTGGTGTATTCAGTTTTTATATTATAAAAAGAATAATGTCGAAAAATAAAAAAATAAAAAAAAACTGGATTTTTTTTATAATTTTCTACATGTGCGTCGACATAGGAAATCTAAAACCTATTTTTTAGCCGTTGATGGTTTTGATTCTGACGATCGAGATTACTCCATTGATACCATTGATAATTTATTCTCTTATTGAACCCAACCATATATATATATATATATATATATATATATATATATATATATATATATATATATATATATATATATATATATATATATGTATATATATATATATATATATATATATACATATGTATATATATATATACATATGTATATATATATATATATATATATATATATATATATATATATATATATATATATATATATATATACATATATATATATATATATATATATATATATATATATATATATATATATATATATATATATATATATATATATATATATATATATATATATATATATATATATATATATATAGTATTAAATGGAATTGTTAAATATAGTGTGATTGTAGGACTCAACGTGGACTGTTAGATCAACAAAATCAATGGATTAAATCAAAGGGCATTCTTGTAAATAAAATCAAAGAATTCATGTGTTTTTAATTAAAAAACCCGGTTAATGGTAAAACAGTCAAAACCCACAAACCCATAACAACGGAATGTAATCTTCGCATGATAAAATCACGGACACGATATAATCGGTTTCAATTAACACTATCAATAATCAAAATATACACAATCAACATCGGAGGATAGTACAGATGCATTATCGGAAAAAAAAAGTAGTTACGTAAGTGTTTTCAAATTCAATTCTCAGAGAATAGGTAGTAGGATTGTCATAATCATTCTCTGAGAACGGTCAAAACCAAAATAGTGCAGAAACCATAACCTACAGAAAATCCATTAAGAAAGTAGAATGCCATTCTTCAAGAATGAATTTTACATGTAGCAAAACTCCTAACCTAGAAAACCATTCTTCAAGAATGAATTTTACATGTTCATTCTCCGAGAATGCAAATACTAAGATACAGGAACTAAACACAAAAACAGGAAAAAGGAGAAAAGAGAATACGAGAAAAAAAATGCCTTATATTATCTGAGAATGCCTCATTATCTGAGAATGCCCCATTCTCAAAAAACTGTTATACACATGCCCCATTCTCTGAGAATGCCTTGCCTTTGAAAACTATGAAACGCATGCCATGTAAACTGTTATACGCATGTCCATTATCTGAGAATGCCTTTGAGCGGACATCATTTTTTTTTACAAAAGGTTCACGACGGTGAAGAAAAAGGCGCAGATAATGTCCATTCTCGATTATCTTCTTGGCAAAGGCTATCGTTGATTTTTTAGGGGATACAACGGTGACCGCCACCTCCGCCTCCATCACCGACCACCGCCGATCTCCACTGCCTCCGCCGATTTTCGCTGCCTCCGCCTCCATCAGTTGCGATTTCAATGTTTGATTTCAGAGATGTGATTTTGAGTTAGGGCACACTCGAAGATTTGTTACCGTACATTTAGGGATTGATTGTTATATAAAAGTTAATTCAATTAATACAATTCCCAAATTGCCCCTATCAAATGATTGGTTCAGAATTAGTCCTACAATCACACAATATTTAGAAAACGTATTTGAACCTACATCTATATATATATGTATGTATATATATATATATATATATATATATATATATATATATATATATATATATATATATATATATATATATATATATATATATATATATATATATATAAAAACGAGTAATGACAAGGCAAGCTAAAGGTGCAAAGTTCCTCACGAGAAATTTAAACTTTTAATTTTGAAAAGTAATTGGTGTGTGGTAAATGACTAGGAATGAGATTCCGAGGACGAAATATTTTTAAGAGGGTGGAAGTTGTAATACCCGATTTGTATAGGCAAGGTAAAATGTGAAAAAAAGTAACTGAGAAATTGGAATAGGGGGAGATAGCGACGCTATCTATAGAGATAGCGGCGCTATCTCGTGGTATATCATGCATCAGGAGAAAGACAGGTGGCTACATACCGACGCTACCTTTGGAGATAGCGACACTATCTTCGGCTGGACATTTTTTTTATAGTATGTAGTCTGTCATTTGGCTCATAGGCCATATCTTTCACTTGGGAAGAAGAAGGGATGAATATCTGGTGTTCTAGTGCTAAAGAGTGGTGAAGGAAGACTAAAGGATGTGATCTAATCATCCTATGTTGCTAATTTAAAGGTAATACTCCTCTTTATAAGGGTGTGTTTGAATATCAAGTTATGATGGGTTTAGTTGTTGGAAACCCTAGCTAACTATAGTTTTTGGTGATCCTTTGTTCATATAACAAGTTGATAAGATGTTAAATTGGTGTATGATTAGTTAAATTGGTGAAATTTGTGAAATTGGTGAATTTGGTAAAGTTAGGGTTTAATCCTAAGATATTGGTGTTATGTACGAATTCTGTTGTTATAATACCTCGTGGGACTAAAAGGTGACTAATAAGTGAAAAGGCCTTGATTAAAAGGTGGTTTAGAACATTTATTAAGGGCTAAGTTCATCAATAGCGACAAGGATACCGCTAGGATCGAGGGGATCATTTTACATGTCTATCGATGTGAGTAACTATACATAGCTTGAATTGGTATTTTGTGATATGCTATGTCTAGTATAATAACGAGTGCCTAGATATTAAATTTGTTGTTATGCTTGTGTGTATTTATATTATGGTGGGGTTACATTCAATAACTTTGATGATACGTAATCCAAACAAGATTATGTGGTGATATAGGTGAAACTCTAGGAGTAGTTAACCTTAGAGACGAGTGGTGTAATTATAGGAGATTTATGTTCTTATGTGGTGTTAATCCTTAACAAGTCGGTGATATCTTATTGTTAGTCTTATGTTGTAATCTATGGTGATTTCTAACGACTGATTTATATACTATTTAAACGTAATATATGTTGAATGCTATTGTAGAGTATTCACTAAGCTTTTTGCTTACAGTGATTAGTTGTGGTATTTTGCAAGAATAGGCATAGTAACATTCGGCTCAGATCGTGGGACAAATCTTGAAGATATTCGCTTGTCGCTTCCAAGGCATCGGATATTGTGTTTGGTATAAAATTGTATAAATATGATGTAAATGTTGTGTGTGTATATATATATATATATATATATATATATATATATATATATATATATATATATATATATATATATATATATATATATATATATATATATATATATTATAAAACGTATTGCCCCAAGGTACAAGTGTAAAGCATTCAACACAAAAGTTACAACACCTTTTATGCACAAAATCGATGGCGGTTTCTTCAACTTCCCACGATCTCTACATCTCTAACCTCCCACGTAAAAAAACTCCCAACCTCCCGCCTCTTCTTCCACTCCATCTTCAACCTCCCACTTCATCTTCAACCTCCATGTCCTTTCAACTCCCCATTTCTCTCGGATGTGTGCCTATATAAAGAGAGGGAGACCCCTCTTCAGCCAATGTTGCTCGCAAACCTTAAGATTTTTACAGGTTCATAAAAGGTTCTGATCATTGTGTGTGTGTGCGGTCCTCTGTGTTTCTGCACCCTCTCCATCCCCGTGTTTCTATACCCCCAGTGAAGATGCTCACCACCAGACATCATCGTCACCATCAACAACAGCGCCTAAAATACCAAGAACTCAAGACGCAACCACGCCAACCATCATCTGCTTTCCATACGTCGATTATAACTTCAAAATTAGGGTTCTTTTGCTAAAGCTCTCTTTCAGGTACTCTTTTAACCTAATTTTGGTCTATTTATTTATTCTTCTTATGCATACACATCTCTGGTTGTTATGTTCTGTAAAAAATTTGCACTACAGTTTCTGTGTTTTTGGGATGGAATCTTGTAGCTTTGATTTTAAATCTAAAGTGTGGTCAATCGCTCCCATTTTTGTTATCAAATTAGCGACTAAATGCTTTCCTCTATTATTCCCTTTTAATCTTTGCAGTTGTCGTGATGTAGAAATCCAAAGGCGACCAGATAGGAGATGAGAAGACCAGACTTGAAAAGGTGTGTTCTTTCACTAATAATTTACAAGATTTAATAATATTCTTATGTGTTCTGTTTTGCACATTTTGGTCAAACTTAATTTTGTCTATTTTGGATCAAATTAATTTTGGAAACATGTATATCCGTATAGTCAATTGAGGTTCAAGCATTGATGAGATTTGTTTGTTAATTACAATGTAATGTAAGTTAGAAGAAGCAAGATGGAACCTGTAGTCATTAGCAAGGCATTCAAAGGTCTATTGATTCCCTGACCCTTATGTTAATCAATTACTTCTATTTACCCAAAGAAACAATCGTTTCTGGTAGGCAAGCGAGGTTGCAAAGACACAAATGCCCACAATCATCTCTTTCTATTTACCATTATTTTTTCGGTTTGATTTTATGATGTATGGGAGGGTATCTGTTTGAAGGTATGTTATTTATCTCTTTATAATGTATTTCTTATTCCAGTTTTTGATCTATCTCCCTTAACCATGAATCAGACCCAAAATCTTTTTATAGAGTTTTTTTTTCTTAATTTTAATAGCTTTTTATATGTTTCAGGTTCGAGCCATCTTGATTTTTATCTGTTTCACGCCAACCATCATCTGCTTTCAGGATTTGCTCAACGTTTTAATTACATTTTTGTTATAAAATTAGATTTGTTCTTTAATATTATTCTTTGTTTTTATTTTCAGGGGCAGGTTCCATTTGCATTTTATTTAAATAATGAGTTTTCTTTTATGTATTAGGGGGCATCTTCAGTTGGGGCTTTGGATGACTGGCGACGCAGTGTCTTCATCAATTAAATTTGTTCTTTAATCTTATGAAGTCGATTTGGTCTCACTGATTATAGGTGTTGCACTATTCAATCTCAGTTTTTGTAGGTTTCGCCGCAATATCCAAGAGGTGGTGGAATCTTACATATCATCTTACAAGTTGTTAATGTTTTCATTCCAGGCTCATTATAATTTCAAACAGCAGGTAAGAGCTACCCTGTTTAGAGGTTCTTCAATGTTGACTGATGTTTGGTTGATTCCCCCTATGTCCTAGGTTGCTCAAGAAAATCAGATTCCAAAGGTTAATTTTCTTGATATCAATTGGAATGTTGATATCAATAAGGATGATAAGGTTAATTTCTGCTCCCAATCCGTTAATCCTTTACCAGTTTTTGGTTTGTCTCTTGGTTCCAAAATCTTTGCTAATATGTTTTATGGTAAACTCACAGAAAGAAGTTGGATCACCTGAACCGGAGAGGGGTGTTGTTAATAGTGCTTTATATCTTTATGATGCCATTCAACTTGAGTTTTTCATTCCGTTTTCACACCTTGTGTTGGAAGGTTCGGTTGCTTCTAATTTATGTAAGAATATTTATCTTTTTCATCATCTTTTTAATTTGAATTTATGGTTATCTGATTTTGGGATATGCTTTGTACCTTTGGGAGCAGCTGTTTCAGCATTTCGTAGGGAAGAAGAATCGCAAGTTCACCATGCATCTAAAAAAAGAAGAGAGATTTGATCAGGTTTGTCTTTTTTCCAAAAGTTTAAAAGATAAAAATTATTAACTAATATAAAAGTAAAAGATCTAAAAAATATTATGGATGCAGGACAAGATTAATTATGGTGATTCAACGCTCATGGAAACACCACGAGGCAACAAGAGGACACCGGAACGTTTTGTTGTCTGTGAAGCTGTTGTCACAAATCAATGCTTGAATGGATGGTTAGAGTCTTTAATGTCAATGGCCAGGTACTTTCATTTGATTTCCTAGGGATCTATATTAAAAAGCTGTTACATGCTTTTTTTAAGAACAAAAACGGAAAATCATATGTTTGTAAACAGGGTATGTTCTTCCTGTAATTTATTTTCAGTTCTATGGATCAAGGTATCGACCTTCTTGACACAGGTTAATGAGTTAATCCACGGATACAACAAGTTTATTCATTTTTAAAGTTTTGTGATTTATGTGGCTCATGTAGACTCATCTGTGGTTTTAGTTAATTAGGATTATTATGAGAATTCATGTTTTTTGATGTAAATAAGCTTTTAATTCCTTTAATATAGGTTTAGATGTGCCTTTTGAAAGTGGTTACTTAAATTAGAAGAATTAGAATCAGATTCTTAGGAATATGTTTTTCATTTTACATTTATTTTAACCTATCTTAACTTTCAAAATCTGATTATTATAGTCCAACGGTTGATGTAAGTCTTTCACATCATGACTGAATTTTTGTTTTAAGATTCTTGTTTGGATGTTCCTGAATAGGCACTTTATGAACATTGATGTTTGCTTATTCTTATATCTTTGATACATTTGCAGATACTTTGTTTTCTTTTGATGTAAATTTATGATGACAATAAATGCATTAACTTTTTTAGGGAATTCCATAAATCAATCCCAATATCATTAACGACTGAAATGAGGCAGGGATAAAAGCCAATCTACAATAATGTACCAGGTAACAAATAGATGGTAGATATGTTGCTTTTTAATTCTTGAAATGGGTACTGTAGAGTCAAATGTTTACATGGGTTATAAAAATGAATGTAAAAAGTAAACAGCCAAAATTAGAACAACGTATAGAAAAAAGATTGAATGAAAGAGTTGATCACGTTAGTATTTGAACTCTAATATATCCATTCAAGATAACTAATTTTTCAGCTTTTGTTATAAAATAACCATCTACTTTTGGAAAAAAAAATCGATCACTAAATTATAGTATTAATGTCTCTCAAATGAAATAAAACCTTCAAAAAAATCTGCAAATATACTTAAATTGTGAATTTTTTAAAATCGGAGAGGCCTATTCACAAATACTATATTATAGTCATACTTGAAGTTACAAATATGTCAACATGTCTACAATGATGGTTGAATCCCTCTAATATGATACGTATAATAATTAATAGTTTCTCTTTTGAAATGTTTTTCATTTATTTGCATGCTTATACAACAATATGCAACTAACTTTTGTTCTTTGTGCATATGATAGGTTATAAAATGAACCTTAGCCCCCACTAAGCCACAAGCAACTATTCTCATTGCCCTTTATGCCTGACAGGAGAACAAAATGATGTTAGACATTCTGTCCCTGAATTCGAAAAAGATGAAAGGTTAGATTTGGATGATAATGATCCAGAGAAGAATCTGAACCCGAAGAGTATATTGGTGAGGAATATGATAAAGGTGTAGATGATGTTCAAGAAGAAGAAGAAGCTGATGATGTGGACGTTGGTGAGGATGGCGTGGAAGATTTCAGAGATGAGGTGGATGCCGAGGAGCCAGATGAGAATAAAAAACGGTTTTGATAATCTTTTGAGTTTTGATGGTTTTACCCCTCCGAATTCCAGGTTCATGGGAAACAATGTGATGTTTCGCTAAGTCAAGACAGTGATACTTTGTTTTTGGGAAATGTATGCAAGACATGGATGGAAGTTTAGATTATATAAAATTAGTTAAAAAAGTTTGAAAATTGATAGATGATGTGTCTTTTTGTATGTGATTCCAGTTAAACGAGAAGTTGAAATATTTGTTGGTGGATTGGACAAAGATGTTTTAGTGCAGTTGGTGAGGTGTCAGAAGTTAGGCTTATGATGAATGCTCAAAACAAAGAAGAACAAAGGGTTTGCATTTCTTCGTTTTGCAACTGTAGAACAGGCAAAACGCGATTGTATTGAGCTAAAAAGCCCTGTGGTATTTAACTATTTATTTCACCATAATAGGAATAAAAAATGGTTTTGATAATCTTTTGAGTTTTGATGGTTTTACCCCTTCGAATTCCAGGTTCATGGGAAACAATGTGGTGTTTCGCCAAGTGAGGAAAATGATGAGGAGATTGGCTTCAATAGTAAGGTTTATCATGATCTTGCTCTTGGTAAAAATTTTACAGTTTGAAGAGTCATTTATGGTTAAATTTTTATGGGTATTTTGGTTATTTTCTTACTAATGGTGTTTTATTGCCTTTTTAACCTTGTAAGTGTGTTCTATAATGGTAGTCAAGGGAACACAAGATGCTCTTACCCGAGAAGGGCTATCAATTTGCTACCCAACTGAAAAAATGACGTGATGAAATAATCTTAAATTTTGAATTGGCATATGTGAAACTCCGTTGATCCAGAGAGTTGATTATTTAGTGGAAATAGTGTCTTTATTGAGATTTCAGTATATTAAACATTAAAAACGTTTGTTAATTTGTTACTAGAAATAGACCATTTTCCGTTTTAAAAATTGACACTTTAACCATTGACTAAAAATTAGGTAATTTACAATCAAAAATCTTCGGCATCTAATTGACTAGCAAAGCGCAACATAGTGTTGACCAAGAATATCATACTACAATATTTAATTTTATCTATTATTTAGATGTAGATAAGTTATCGGTAAGGACTGAGCATGAAAACAATATACTAAAACACCTACAAATGTCAAACATATAAAATATAAGAAGTTGAAACCTACAACTAAAAAAATGGTGTTGGTGACGTAACTCATTTGACTCTGATCAAAATAGAATTAACCAACTTCACAATAGTAATGGCTTATAACAAATTTGGTGTGTGGTACTGATCGGTTTTAAGAAAAAGTTTGGGAAATTTGATAGAAATAGCAATCAACTTCAGAAAATGGTATTTTTGCAACAAAAATTTAGGTTTAGCATCAAACTTTGAGTAATGATGTAAAATTAGCAATCGCTTGACAAAAGTAATGGTTTATAACAATTAACAAAGGGTGGAGATGATGCTCAAGACCAAGCTACAAAGGAAGTGGGAGATCAAGGTTTCATTACGATTGTATTATAGAGCCTGCATTCATTTTTTTGTTACTTTATTCTTTATAGGGACATTGTAGTTACAACAAATCTACCCAACAATAACATTGTACTTTCAAAATTTGTTTCTTATTAGCAAGTTATACTTCGAAAATACTCAATTACATAACATTGCTATACTTGAGTAGATTTCCAAAGTACATTGTTGTAATATGAAGAAATGAAAGTAGGATGCTATAATATACAAATCAACGAAAGTACTTTGCCATTTCTTGCATTTAACCCCAAATTTTATCATAGTTTGCAAATCTAATTCTAAAACTACATTCTTATCCCACTTGGTTTTGTCATACAGGAGCTTTCCTTTTTTATTCCACTCACAATACCACATCAATTCTTAAGAGCATACAAGCAGCCTCAATGGCTGTCTTGATGTCAGCGCCTTTACGTAGTATGCATCCCAGATCTTGAAGATGATAATGCCGTTCATTTGGACATGGAGTTGTGCGAGGGAGGAGAATTGTTTGATTGGATTGTTGCCAGAGGGCACTACACCGAGAGAGCGGCCGCCGGCGTCACACACACGATCGTTGAAGTTATTCAGGTGAAAATTTATCTGTTTTTTAATCTTTTCTTGATTTCCACTCAAAGAAAGATATTTTTGTTTCTTTTAACAATTTCTGATTTCTAAAACAAGTCTTGAAAATGTTTGTCAATGTTATTGACTTTGCTTTTTCTATTTTATTTCAGATGTGCCACAAGCATGGTGTCATGCACCGTGATCTTAAACCCGAAAACTTTTTGTTTGCAAACAAGAAAGAAATAGCAGCTCTGAAGGCCATTGATTTTGGGTTATCGGTTTTCTTCAAACCAGGTAAAAATGATCACGAATAAATCACCATTTTTCATTTAATAGAACATCATAAAATCCTTTTGATTCTTTTTGCAGGCGAGAGATTCAATGAGATTGTTGGTAGTCCATACTACATGGCTCCAGAGGTCCTTAAAAGAAACTATGGCCCAGAAGTTGATGTATGGAGTGCAGGGGTAATTTTGTACATATTACTCTGTGGTGTCCCTCCATTTTGGGCAGGTTAGTTTCGTTAACTAAATTAACAGTTAAACGCGCATTATAGCAACAAACAATCTTTAACCCTTTTCCCAATTTGTCAATAAAGCTTTTTTGCTTTAAGAATTATGGAACAAACAATGAATCATTGTAGGACCATTTCATGGGTTAATACTTAGTTTTTTTCCCAATTTATATGTTCTAAAGTACTGTTTTTTAATTTTGTTTTAATTACAAAAACCGAGAAGGAGTTACACTGGTTATTTTTCTAAATAGACCTATTTGCCTTTTAAGGCTGAAAAAAAGAAACAAGCATTCTGTTGGGCATATGAAAATATAAAATATATTTTACATATTAGCAATGTACTTTCATATAGTTGTGTACTATATCATCTTATTTTCATTTCTTTCTCACTGTGTAATAAATCAATAAATGAAAGTATTATTGTTTTTGGAAAAGAAAAAAAGCTTCTACTTGAAATTTATCTAGATGTACTTCATTTTAAGTTATGAAATTGGTTTTAATTCCATGGCTTTTCTTGTGGAAAATTGACAAAAATAAAATTCTATAAATTGAAAATACATGGGTCGTATGTTTGTTCTCTTATTTTATTAGCAATGTCATGTATATGTCTGTGTGTGTTTGGTTGTTGTGTGTTTGTATTTTATTTAAAATCACAATTCTTTTACATGGTTCGACTGTTGGTATATTGATATACAAATACATAGAAAATAAACTTATAACAAGGACCCAAAATCGTAAGTAAGAAAAAACTAAAGAAAAACGTATTTTAAATTCTAACCACAAAGTGACTATTTTTAAAAACGTATCAATTACTCACCTAACAGCCAAAACTTAAACATCAACCGAAAATTACAAAAAATACAACTTTTAGTCAAAAGGAAACTAATCTAAATATGTCGCATTGGACGGATACTAGTCCAAACATTTTCAAATTGTACGAGTCCATGGAGATGGTATATTAGAGTTGTAAGTTTTGATAGTTAAATCATAAACAAATGTAAAATACATTGGTTTTCAATAAGAAACTTTCATTAAAGTAATAAAGGAGTTATAATAGTGACTGATATTGAAAAAGTTATAGATGACGTCACCATGAACAACTCTCTCCCAAAAGTATTTGTCGTCGTTGATTTGCACGAGTATTGCCACATTGTGTATTTTTTTCGAATGTGACATATTTTTGAAAAGAAACTATTCGTTGAAAGTAAATTATCCGGCGCCTGCCGCATTACATGGGTACATCTTTTTCCTATTAGGACACTCTACTTTGAATCCAGTTATGACATTAAAAATTCCTTATGTAAAAGTGGTAATAATAGTATGCACTTATTCTTCTCACATATCGTGGTTATTTAGCATTGTATTTATTCATATACACCTCGACACCGTTGGCTTCTTTATACTTCTATGCTTGAAGTTGCCAAGTGTTCTTAATCATCATCAATGGGTGTTGGTGCATTTTACAGCCATTATGTCATGCTCTCTACTGTCGCCATCATATATTGTGTCATTTTATATCACATAGCAAAAATATTCGATGAAATGCTTGTGTTGGTTTTTACGTTGGGTTTTGTATTTGTAACTTTTTATTATTTTGGTTCTAGAAATACACAATGATTTTTTTAGAAACAATTATGTAACTAAGCCATTATGTCATGCTCTCTACTGTCGCCATCATATATTGTGTCATTTTATATCAACATTCTTTATTTCAGGTTAAAATCCCAGATTTTAAAAATACACAATGATTTTTTTAGAAACAATTATGTAACTAAGGGTTAACATGTGATTTCCTAAAATTTGCTGAGCTATTTCTATGATCCACCTTCCCTTCACCCCAAATCTACTATCGTCGGAATACGTCCATATGATATTTTGCTCACTTCATAATACAAACCATTTACCCTTTTTGTAAGAACATCTTTGATGGAAATTTCTTATAACATATTATTATGAGAGTGTTTGCAGATAAATAACCACCAACTCTGTAGATATCATCAACAAAGTCCAGATATCATCAACAAAGTCCTCAAACTAGATCTGATAAATCTTTTTTTAATATATCTTTAATTGTGATATAGTTTTTTTAATAAACATTTCGTCATCTATGAAATTGGCACACTAATTATATACAAAGAAAACTATTTGGTTGTCGTGAAAACAAAATTATTATTAGAAATAAAAAGATTCACTGTCCGCTGCATTGCACAAGTATTTTAAATGACGTTTTTCATGAAAAACTACTATTGGAAAAACCGATTCACTGAAATACAAGTATTCCCCGAAATAAACTATTCAACGCCTACCGAAGGAATAGTATTCGTCAAAATAAAACTAATCGTCGTCCGTCGCATCGCGTGGGTATTATGGGTTGGTGATGGAAATGAGGAAACCGTGGATGGGAGCTTCATTCAGATACCTAATGACATGACCATTCCATGCACCGATGAAGGTAACTCAATGGATGCTTTAATTGATGCAATATTACTATCTTTGCAATCTAACGAAGATGATTCAAATTTTATCATTTCAAGGGCGATATTGTCAACAAAAAATCAAAGTGTTGATGACATTAATGATAAATTTATCGAACGGTTTTATGGAGATCAAAAAGTTTACTATAGTTTCGATGAAGCTGAAGATGATAAGATTAACTTATGCCCTGTAGAATTTTTGAACTTGCTAACAGTTAGTGGTATGCCTCCTCATTACCTTCGCTTAAAAGTTGGGTGCCCAGTGATATTATTATGGAATATCGATCCCTCGAATGGATTATGTAATGGTACCAGATTGATATATATGATATATAGAGCTTTCCAGCGAAATGTGATTGATGCAGAAATAGCTGTTAGCCAACATGCCAACAAAAGATTCTTTTTGCCAAGAATTTCATTATGTCCGTCACATGTTCCCATTCAAATGGAAGAGAAAGCAATTTCCAATTCGTCTTAGTTTCTATATGACGATCAATAAAGCTCAAGGACAAACAATTCCAAATGTTGGTGTATAAGAAACGGTCTTTTCACATGGCCAACTTTATGTGATGTTGTCAAGAGGAATATCTTATGTCAATACAAATGTATTAATAAAGCTAGCCAAAACGTTCATTCATGACAGATGCTACACATCAAATGTGGTGTATAAAGAAGTCCTATATGATGAATAAGGTACAATCAAACTCTTAATAATTTACAAATGTTGCCATATGTATTTAATATAATGAGTTTATGTTTCTTGCAGCGCATAACTATGTATTTGTTCTTCGAGACTTATCTATCAATGTTCTAATTAAACAAACTTTGTGGATTGTCGAGGATTATAATTTATACTGTTCAAAACAGTAAATACTTTCTAATATATATTTTATTTTGATTCAAGTAATAACATTTGTGTTATTGGTCAACTATTTAATGGTTGTGCGTATGCGTTTGTTTGCCCACGTGACTATGTTTTAGTTTATACGTTATGTTTTAGTTGATAAAAGTACATACGTATTACCATAAAACATACTGATGTAACATTTAATCTAGGTTGCTGCTATTTGGGTTGAAGGAAATGACCACATAACTGCATATAAAAGAAGTGTTATTGTGTATGGAAGGTCTGAGTATGCCCAACCCATTCAACCGAATTTTGGTTGTTATGATCCTTTGGCGTATCCTATTTTTTTCCTAAAGGCGAGCATGGTTGGCATTGCGCAATACCGAGGGTCGGAGTTTGTACGGATGAAATTTTAAATGAAAATGAACACATCGACGAATGTGATGAAGGTACGTATTTCCTTACTATCTACGATACTTACTCTACATGACATCTATTTCATTAATAAAACACATAAATAACATATATTTTCAAAAATATAATCTTTAAACAAAATCTAATTCACAAGGATATCAAAAAGCTGTATCAATGTAGGAATACTACTGTTACAAGTTTCAAATTCGACCGAACGAGTCTGATAATGTAATTTTGTTCAGAAGAAGATTGTTGCAATAGTTTGTAGTTGACACTTACATCAAGATCGAGACAGGACGTTTTCAATATTGTGAAAGGAACCAAGATAAAATAAGAGCTGAATTATACCAAGGTGTTGTTGATTGCTTTAATGCTGGTGAGGGTCGAGCAAGTATGGTTGGAAAACGAGTTGTGTTGCCTGCAAGTTTCATCGGAGGCCCCCGTGACATGCGACGTCGATTTATGGATGCAATGACTTTAGTTCAAGATGACAGGAAGCCTGATATTTTCCTTACGATGACATGCAACCCAAATTGGAAAGAAATCGAAGATGAATTATTTCCTGGATAGTCGGCTCAAGATAGACCGGAGCTTGTAGCAAGAGTTTTCCATGCTAAATTAGAGGATCTCAAGGAACAACTATTCAAAAAGCACATCCTCGGTGTGCTTTCGGTGTATATTTATGTAATAGAGTTTCAAAAGCGTGGATTGCCACATGCCCATTTCCTCATGATAATGGGATCTCCAAATAAGCTAAACAATCCTGCCAATTATGACAAATTGGTATGCGCCAAAATTCCTGATCCGACAAAGTTTCCCAAAATGCATGAGCTGGTTAAAAATAGTATGATGCGTGGCCCTTGTGGCACTTTACGAGAGAAAAGCCCTTATATGGAGGGTGATCCCAAAAAATGCAGATTTAGATATCCGAGACAATTTAATGTGGAGACATCATAAGGAGAAGACTCATATCCACTGTATCGAAGGAGAGATAATGGAATTCAGGTGACCATTAGAAATATTCAGTTAGATAAAAGATGGGTGGTTCCTTACAACCCAAAGTTGGTGATGATGTTCAATTGTCATATCAACGTTGAGGTTTGTTCAAGTATCAAATCTGTGAAATATCTTTTCAAATACATTTACAAAGGTCATGACAAACAAGTTGTCCACCTCGATAACGCCGGAGAAGATGTCGTTATTAATGAGATAAAGACGTATCAAGATGCGCATTATGTCTCCCCTCCCGAGGCAATGTGGCAGTTATTTAGCTTTCCGCTTACTTATACCTACCCTTCTGTTATGGCATTGCACGTTCATCTACCGAATCAGCACTTGGTTAGGTTCAAAGAAGGTGATACAATGGAAGACATTATTGATAGAGAGAGACATAAAAAGTCAATGTTAACGGGTTTTTTCGAAAGGAATAGAGTATACAAATCTACGAGACAATATCTCTATAAGGAATTTCCTAAACATTTTACCTGGAATCCGTCGACACGATGTTGGAATCCTCAGAGAGGTAAATCTATGCTCGGTCGGTTGATTTATGCTAATCCAGCTGAAGGAGAGAGGTTCTATTTACGGCTTCTTTTATGTCATCTTAAAGGGCCTACCAACTTTAAAGATTTATGTACGACAAATGGTGTATTACAGCCCACATTTCGAAAAGCAGCTCTTGAGAGAGGGTTAATTGGGACAGATGATAATTTGTATCATTGTCTTACAGAGACTTCATTATTTGAATTTCCATGTGCACTTAGAAGGTTATTTGCAACGATGTTAATTTATTGTGAACCAGGAGATGGTCGGAAGTTATGGGATGACCACTATGATTCTCTTTCCGAAGATTATAGGAAACAATATCAAAGCTCCGAACGAGTCTAGAATTTGATACTTCACGACATTTAAGGTTTACTACAATGCATGGGAAAGAATATTAATGATTTTGATATTCCGAGTCTCAATGAAGATGCTATATTACAATCAACAGTTTCCCGTGAGGTGCAAGAAGAATACACTGTACTTGTGGATAACGAACACTTACATGCACGAGGATCTCTTAATGCCGACCAGAAATTTGCGTACGATGAGATAATGAGGTACGTGGATGAAGATATCTCGGGAGTTTTTTTCATAGAAGGTCCCGGTGGAACTGGAAAGATATTTTTATACAAGGCTCTGTTGGCTAATATTCGTTCCCGTGGTCATATAGCACTTGCAACGGCTACGTCTTGTGTCGCGGCTAATAACATGCCAGGAGGGAGAACAGCTCACTCACGGTTTAAGATTCCCATTAACGTTGATAACAACTCGATGTGCAATATAAAAAAACAAAGTGGCACGGCTCAGTTACTTCGTTCCGAAAAGGTTATCATCTGGGATGAAGCATCGATGGCTAAGCGGAAAGCTGTGGAGGCAGTTAATCGAAGTATGCAAGACATCACAGGTGAGAACCTTCCGTTCGGTGGAAAGATAATGGTTATGGGAAGTGACTTTAGACAGGTTTTGCCGGTCGTCAAACGTGGCATGCGAGCACAAATCGTAGACGCTAGCGTACGAATGTCGCACGAATGTCGCTTCTATGGCGTTCCATTATAAGGTTACGCTTAACTCTCAATATGAGAGCGGTAACTGATCCATGGTTTTCTAAATTTTTATTACAGGTTGGTGATGGAAATGAGGAAACAGTGGAAGAGAGCTTCATTCGGATACCTGATGACATGACCATTCCATATACCGGTGAAGGTAAATCACTCGATGCTTTAATTGATGTAGTATTTCCATCTTTGCAATCAAACGGGTATGATTCGGATAAAAGTGTTGATAACATTAATGATAAACTTATCGAACGGTTTTCTGGAGATCAAAAGGTTTACTATAGCTTCGATGAAGCTGAAGATGATAAGAATAACTTATACCCTGTTGAATTCTTGAACTCTCTAATTGTTAGTGGTCTGCCTCCTCATTACCTTCGTTTAAAAGTTGGTTGCACAGTGATGCTGCTACGGAATATCGATCCCTTTAATGGATTATGCAATAGTATCAGGTTGATATGTAGAGCTTTCCAGCGAAATGTGATTGACGCAGAAATAGCCGTTGGCGAACATGCCGGCAAAAGAGTATTTTTGTCTAGAATACCATTATGCCCGTCAGACGAAGACATGTTCCCATTCAAGCTGAAAAGAAAGCAATTTCCAGTTCGTCTTAGTTTCTGTATGACAATCAATAAAGCTCAAGGACAAACAATTCCAAATGTTGGTGTATATCTACCGGGGGAATTTGTCTTTTCACATGGCCAACTTTATGTGGCATTGTCCAGAGGAATATCCCGCGTCAATACGAAGGTATTAGTAAACCCGACCAAAAAATTCATTCAGGATGGATGCTACACATCAAATGTGGTGTATAAAGAAGTCCTATATGATGAGTAAGGTACAATCGAAATCATAATAAATTACAAGTATTAGCATATGTATTTAATATAATGAATTAATGGATAAAATGAAACAAGGCCTATATCTATTTTCAAGTTCAAAATTAGCTAAAAGTATGCAAATCGTAATAAGGCTCATAAATTTATCTTGAAAAATGTTGGTTTTTGTTTTTTAATTAATATCATTTTCTATGGATTTGACTGTTCTACTATCTTTTCGCAGGTGAAGACCGTTTTGATAGATGACCTGCGAAGTTCATGGGCCGAGGGTCGAGTGCGGGACCTACTAAACAAATATGGGAAAGTGGTGAAAATTGAGCTTGCCCATAATATGCCATATGCAAGACGAAAAGATTATGGATTCATCACATTTGGAACACACGGTTCAGCTTGAACATGTGCTAAAAGCATTAATAATGAGGAACTAGGAGATGCCGATAACAAGGCTACTTTTGTAATTTATCGTCTGGTTTGTAGAATGTTTTTGGAAGGAATGGAATCTATCAAAAGAATTGGAATATGTTATGTACTTTCTAGAGGGACAAATGTATTTCATAATCATTATTATTTTAAGGATTAATTGCAATATGCTAATACCAATCCTGAATACCAACTTCTTTTTCGAATGAAATTGACCAAATAAAACAGTTAACCGTCTGGCCATTACCTCCCCCCCTCCACCACCGCCGCCGCATCGCACGGGACGCCTGCTAGTATATATATATATATATATATATATATATATATATATATATATATATATATATATATATATATATATATATATATATATATATATATATATATATATATATATATATATATACGTATATGGGAAAATGACTTATAAGGTGACGAAGTATCAGAATTGTTCAAAAAGTATAATTGAACTTTTTTTATACATATATTACCAACAAACTATAGCAGTTGTACGCGTATGATCATTAAAGTTTATCATTTGTTCAAAAAATACCATTGACGTTACGTGAAGTATACAATACCTACCAATGATATTTTTTGAACAATTCTAATACTTTGTTACCCTTATAGGTCATTTTCCATATATATATATATATATATATATATATATATATATATATATATATATATATATATATGTATGTATGTATGTATATCTATCTATATATATATATATATATATATATATATATATATATATATATATATATATATATATATATATATATATATATATATATATATATATATATATATATATATATATACATATATACATATACATATATATATATATATATATATATATATATATATATATATATATATACATATATATATATATATATATATATATATATATATATATATATATATATATATATATATATATATATATATATTTGTATGTATGTATATGTATATATATATATATATATATATATATATATATATATATACATATATATACATATATATATATATATATATATATATATATATATATATATATATATATATATATATATATATATATATATATATATATATATATATATATATATATATATATATATATATATATATATATATATATATATATATATATATATATATATATAGGGTTAGGATCCGGTAGGAACCCAAAATCCGGCGTGTATATCTAACAGAAGATGATTAAAACGAAGAGACGTCAACTATATACGAAAATCAAGGCCGACCCTGAGCATGTGCAGGATATACGACCGCACAGGGCCCGTGTCGTTTAGGGGCCCGAAATATTTTTTACGTATACTGTGAAGTAGTTGATATATATTAATTTTAATAAACGTATTCACAAGTTGTTTGTTAGGCGAGTGGTAGCTGCGCTTATTTTCTAAACCCCTTGACCCGTGTTCGAAACATGTGAAGGTTAAAGTTTCGATTAATAATTTTTTTGCCAGCAATTGTGTTTTATTCCGTTTTCCTACCTGTTTTCCTTTTCCAAATGAAAGACCCAATTACTACATAATTTAAGCATTAATAAATTAATTGTTTATTAATACTTCCTTTTTTTTTTTTTTAGAACGGCAAATGTATCCTACTCCTACTCCTAAATTTCTCCTTGTTAATGTTAGTGTCAGGGTTTGAACCTAAGACCTCCTTGTTAATATATCACATTGTTAGCCAAGTGGGCTAGCTCCAACTTGTTTAATACTTTCCATTTGATTGTGTATTTTTTCCATTTCCCCCTCTCTTTTTTTTTTCTTTTTAACCCATTAATATATAATTACTATTTGCACCAAAGTATATTAATGATTTGTTTATTAATTTTATTTATTTAGCTCATTAATTTTATTATTCTTAATTTTTCATTACCCTTGTTGCCTGTATCAATCAAGACAAGACATACGGACGTCGACAACAATAATAAATATTATAGTTCCAAGTTTCCAACAAATGTGCAAATTAACCTTATACAATTTTTGTTATTGTATTAATTATTCAATTTTCATTCAATGATGGTTGAATTGTTTTATGATTGTAAAAACTATAGTAGTATTAATGAGTTTTAGTTATAAGTAAAAAATTATATGTAGAGGGCCTATTTTTAATTTTCGCACAGGGCCCCTAAAATCAACGGACCGGCCCTGACGAAAATGAGGGCCGAAAATGAGTTCTTAACGATGATGTCACAAAAAACTTTATGGTTTATCCAATTAAGTCATTACAAGCCTAGACACATCATAGCATCGGACACTTTGTATCATAATATCAAATAATTAGTACCCAAACACATCATAGCAGACACATATTAATTTGTAAGCAATTAAAGACTTAATAATTTAGCCAGAACCAAAAAACAATTTTAGGCTTATCTTAATAAGTCGTTACAATCGCTAAACATAGCATGAAACAGATTATAATAAAATGTTACTGTTAAGAAAAATTTGGAATTCCCTACAATTTAGAAAATACCTAAAATTATTGGTGGTATATAGTATAACTTTTTGAAGTAAGAAATTGAGGGTGCTGGATGGATTTGATCGTTGGTTGCAAGGGGAATGTCACAGAACCAGGTGGTCACACAAGTATGGAGTTCATCTCATGCAACAAGGTGATCATAGAGAGAGTGGTGTGTTCGTTTTCCTGAAAAGTAAATCGAAGAAGGTGCTAATATGATTCGGGAAAATGGCGGCGAGCCCTGTAGCGACAACATCGACATTAGCGTTGACAACTTACGTTGTAATAGCAGCGATAATGCGATATCGAATTTTTTGGAGGGAAACTTGGGCGATATTGGCAATAACAACACCACCAAGCACGTCCAGCAAGGTATCAATGCTATTGTTGTTGTCGTCGCTAAAGACATCGCAACTATTACCAATAATTGTTGTAGTGTTAGATATTATTGTAGTTTCCATATCAACGATTGTTATAGTTTTCAGATTTAGAATAGATTTTCATGTTGTTATCTATACGTGGCTATTATGATCAATGAGAAACGGTTATTCTAAAAAATCTAAGTAACTTACACTATTGTAGTATAATAAATGAATTCTATATTTTATTATTTATTTACGATCTCGTTTAGTAAACCTTTTGATCGTAATATTGGTATGATAAAGATACACATAAATATTCTCGTATAATTAACAACGGACCAACGAGACACCGAAAGGAATATAGGAGGACTTATCTTGCGTCACCAAGACTTGATCTTGCAAAACATAAGTACAAACCGGTGTTGGGAACAATACTTCAATCCAATATTATAAGTAATACTTTGTCTTTAATTAAACCAACAAGAAAGATCCCTTTACAAACACATAAATCATTTATTTGCGCACTAGAATGCTCTACTAGTGCTAAATACAACCCCCTATTTAAAAGCAAATACAGTATCTACTCTAACTTATATTTTAAAGAAAATTACGTATTATTTATCAAACAATTAAAATATAGTAGATTATAAATTTTGATTAATATTGTTAAGTATTTCGTAGCAACATCGTGATATTCAACCACAGTAAAAAAAAAAAAAAAAAACGAGCCACTTAAATTTCACCTGTTAGAATTGAATCAGATTGAATTCCAACATGTATTAGACAAACCAACTCATCAAAAAGTTATCGAGCCAAACTATGCTTTAGCTTGGTATGGATTGTGGTCGGCAACTTGACGAAACTAATAAATCCTCTAAGCTTAAAATGACCCAAGTTTATTCGAAAACGAAGGCCCTAGTGTGGTTTATATTTTCTTTAGTAGTCAAGCATAGGCTCTTATGATTTTTATTTTTATCATTATTTTTTTATATCTAATGCAAGTGGAATCCCGTATACTACGTGAGGAGAACTAAAGCTTTGGGTGAGCCATACCAGCCAAATCTTTTCCATCTTGACAAGGTTTGTGTCGGTCCATACTATGCACCAGATTGAATTCAAAAAACTAACATTTGTTAGGGGAGTCTCTTCATAGAACCTTAAAAACAATTTATGAAGAAAAGACGATCATTTTGTAGTTTCTGTGAGATTGTATTATACTAAACTCAAGTTAAATTGATGGCACATTTAATATAGTTTACGCAGAATAAAAGTCGAATCGTAATTAATGCATGGATGTTTATGTTTTGTAGAATGCCCCAGTTGAATACACAGTGTTCAAAGAAGACTGAGGCAAGCACATGGGGATAAGTGGAAATGTTCTGCAATCGTCAAAAGCCATGCAAATTTAAAATAAATAATATTAAAAATAGAGAATAATCAAATAATAATTGCCAACATGATTAGCATGATACGATGATCTTCTCGGTCGGCTATGTTTGCGCTTAGTTTTGTTCTCTTATTAAAGGACATAACACAGTCAGGAGGAGAGAGAATTTTATACTGTTGTTGCCTTGTAGCGAACCATAACTTATAATTTCTAGATGTTCTATACTTATTGTCCCTAAAATATTCTATACAACACTCGATAAATATGACAATTTACGTTTTATAGGGATAAAAACGGATCAAATACTCTTCAATAAAATTAGGGTTGAATTCGACTAATGCTTAACTCAATCAGAAGTTTGATTTTAGTTTGAGCATATAGGCAAAAATGTATACATTTGAATTTTGTTGAGATTTTATAACACCATGGATGTATTTTTTGGATTTGTGTTTAGATAGTAATTTTGTCAATTTTCGGATATACGGATTATCCGATATCCGAATTAATATATCTAGTTTTTACTTATTTTTAAAAGATATCAGCAATTAGGAAAGCGTTCTAATGATTTTTACTATATACTCCTTTACTCTTTTGGGTTGCACCCTTTTAACCTTATAAATTCAGGCCCACATAACACAATTCACAAATTCGAATCAATATTAAACGCAATAAACACCTCGATTTCAGTTCATCATTCAGATGTTTAAAGGTTGTTAAGTAGTAACGAAATGTTGATTTTGCAAGTAAGCTGTACCAATTGGAAGCGAACCTGAGAAATACGATTGATTAATCTGTTATCTAGTTTGCTTAAATCATATAGTGTACTGGAAAGAAATACTTATTCTGTGTTTTAAAAGATTTGATTAAACACCTCGATTTCAGTTCATCATTCAGATGTTTAAAGGTTGTTAAGTAGTAACGAAATGTTGATTTTGCAAGTAAGCTGTACCAATTGGAAGCGAACCTGAGAAATACAATTGATTAATCTGTTATCTAGTTTGCTTAAATCATATAGTGTACTGGAAAGAGATACTTATTCTGTGTTTTAAAAGATTTGATTAGCAGAATAAATCAACCTCTTCGAACAAATAACTCAAAAATCATTACCTGGGCAGTCAATCACGCGCTATAGCGACGCTATAGCGTTGCTATAGCGCATAGCGCCCCTCAACCGCAACAAAAACTGATTTAGCGTTTTAAAATTGCAGTTCCGCTATTAGCGGCGCTATTTAACGCTATTTAACGAGATTTTTTAAAACGCTATTGCGATTTTATCCCGCTATAAAAAAATTAACATTTAACGAAGGGTGCACCCAAAAGACACTCCCAATGACTGAGCCAAATAGAACCAGGTCTAAACCCGGTAACACTCGGCTAAATGGAAATTAGTCTTGACCAAGCATTCTATTTATAATAGGAGGGCACACTCCATATTCTTTTTCTATGCGATGTGGGATGGGTTGTATTTTTTCGTATTCCCCTTAGGCCTTAACTCCCCTTCTCATTCACAGAATACTTCTCGATAATTCTCCATCTTCTCCAAGCTTCCGATTGCAGGTTTTGTTCAAGTTCGATTAACCTATGTGGGTTTGAATTGCGATTACAGCTTTCCAAATTCAGGTTCGACTTCTTCTCCAAGCTTCCGATTGCAGGTTTTGTTCAAGTTCGGTTAACCTATGCGGGTTTGAATTGCGATTACAGCTTTCCAAATTCAGGTTCGATTGCGAGATTGCAGTTCGTCTTCCAATTTCATTCGTTTAACCTAGTTTGTGTGTTGTTAACGAGATTGCAGTTCCGATATCGAATCAATTTTCACATCCGTTCAGGTTCGAGTTGCTCGATTGCAATTCCATCCCGATTCCCGAATCAATTTTCACATCCGTTCAGGTCTGATAACCTGCTTCGATTGTCTTGATTTCAGGAACGATTTCATATGTATACATCATATGCATAATGCAGAAATCGATTTCAGGAACGATTTCAATTAACGATTGCAGGTTGTAGTTTGTTACAATGATTCGTGATTTCAGGAACGATTCCAATTGTTTTTGATTGATTCGTGATTCCTTACCGTTTGTTATGTATATTCAATTATGACTTGCGATGAAGCTTACAGTTTGGTACGATGAAGCTTACAGTTTGGTACAGGTCCGATTGCAGGTCCCGACTGCAAGTTCATGATTCGTGATTCCAATTGTTTCCGATTGCAGGTTGTAGTTTGTTACAATGATTCGTGATTCCAATTGTTTCCGATTGCAGGTCCCGACTGCAAGTTCATTTGGTTAACATTGACAATGGATTGCAAGTTCTAGTTTAGGGAAAGTTTCAAAAAAATGCAAGTATATGCATATAAGGTGTTCGATTATATGCTTGAAAGAAAGTTGAATGAATCTTTGTTTTTTGGAACTAGAATGTTGTTCAAACTTGATTGTTGTTTCATTGAATGTTGTTGAAACTTGAAGCTTGTAATATATGTTTATAATTAAAGCTTGTAATCCAAATTTTGTATACTTTTGATTGGGTTCTTATGTTATAGAGTATTGGTTGGACTGTTTATAAAAAAACCGCTATACCACTGCGAAAACCGCTAAAACAAATAGCGCTTGGTGACCGCTATTTGGTTTTCGGCCGCGTTAACTGCATAGATCATTACACACAAGTGACAGTTTTCAAAAGAAACAAGTAATTTTAATTATCAACTCATATAAGTGAAGCAAACGGTAAAGATAGCAATTTCTATTTGTCTTTTCCGAAAATGATACAGCCTTTCGTGTTTGTAAGTGACATTCCGAATTCCGGACATATTTGTAGCGTATAAATATTGAAATTCTTAGGAAAATATAAACCGGAAAAATGTCAACGAACAAAGAAAAAGGAAATTGGTGCTGAAGCCTGTGTTTGACACAGTTAACTTAAAACAAATTCGCCCGGTATGGATGTTTGTTTCCCACGGATACAACAGCGTAAAGCGATTCTTCAAGATCGCCCAAACCGTCACTAGGTCGAATTCTACATTGGCTGCAAGATGAGAACGAAGTGTATGCAGAAGCTGAGAAGAAGAGAGAAGTGTTTCATTCGGTGTGTCTCAACAGTTGCTCGAGTGTTATATATATACAACAAAACGTAACTGAATAATTAAACAAAAGAACGTAACTGAAAATTAAAGCCTTCTTAATGTCCATATCATTTAAAGTTTTAATAATATTAAAATTTTCAGTTACGAACCGTTACGAAAAAGGTCGTTGAACTTTTTTGGTCAACCGGTGGTACCATTCGTACCCGCAGGACACGTGCACACAAGTTCAGTGAACCCAACCCAATTTGGTTCGATTTGCACCCCCCATGCACGCGCAAGAGAGAGCCTATGTGTTTTAAGTCTTACAAAGCATGAAGCTTTGAACTTATAAACTGACTTCCTTTTCATTCCCCCACCAATGTGGGATGAGTTAAAACTATTAACTTATTTTCTAACTTCTTCCAACTACCTCACTTTGAGATACAATTTCTCATTCATCTTAAATTCGTTTTAGACGTGTGAACTATCAAAATGAAGGTAACACGGAGGAGAACACAAACATATAACAATTTATTTATTTTAAATTGTTGTATGAAATCGTATTTTGTGTTCAAATTTGAGAAAAACGCATTTTTATGAAATTAGTTAAAACTAATTTTCCAACAATCCCCCACATGAATGAAAATTGATCATACATTCTCATCTTACTCAAGATAGGTAGGTGTGACCCTTTGAACCTTCCATTAAGAAACATATTTATTTTAGTAGCTGGCCAGTAGACTCGATTTCCTTGAACTGTTCTGCCATTAAATAATCAATATGTGTATTCTACCTGACCTAGTTAGGTTCTCATTGATGTGTCCGTTATGGTCATGAACACTTTCCTGGTTCTGTAAGAGCTCTTAGGAATGTGCCCACAAAATTCCCTTTGAAGCGACCCCAGTTCCCTATCATTAAAAGCTAATGTGTGATGATCTCCAATCTATCATTTACGAGTATAAGCTTAACATGGATCATTGTATGTTTTAGGAATGGGTTAGGGTTAACCCCCACAGTGATTCACAAATGTTAAATGCAAATAGGTTGTCCCATTGAACTTAGATCTTGGGATCTCCAGTTAACTAGGTTGGGTTTTCCTTTGCAATAACTTTTTCATGCATGAATTTTAGTCCCATTCCTCTCGAGGTTCTCACAACTGACTCCATGTTTAACCCTTTGGTTAATGGATCTGCAATATTATACTTGGACCTTATATAGTCGATAGATATAATGCCAGTAGAGAGTAGTTTTCTAATGGTATTGTGTCTTCGACGAATATGTCTAGACTTACGATTGTACATAGCACTTTCCACTCGTCTAATAGTCGATTGACTATCACAATGGATCGATATTGTGGAAACTGGTTTAGGACATCATGGTATATCCTCCAAGAATTGATGTAGCCACTCAGCTTCCTCCCCACTTTTGTCAAGTGCTATGAACTCAGATTCCATGGTGGATCTAGCGATAACTGTTAGTTTTGAGGATTTCCACGATATAGCTTCACCTCCAAGTGTGAACAAGAAACCATTGGTTGACTTGGAATCATTTACGTCAGATATCCAATTTGCATCATTATACCCTTCTATCGCCTCTGTATATCTTGTATAGTGCAACCCAAAAGTGTGAGTATACCTTAAGTATCATAATACTCTTGTAATACTCTTCCAATGTTCAACACTTGGATTACTAGTATATCAGGCCTGTTACAACTCATGAGGTACATCAGACTACCAATAATTCTTGCATATTCTACTTGTGCAACCCCTTCCCCTCGTTTCTTGCTTAGGTGATGACTTGTATCAATTGGTGTCCTTGCTGTTTAGAGTCACCAGGTCGGTCACAGTTGTGGCAGTTTTGTTGAAACTTCTTTTTGAAGTTTCCACCCTTTGCTCCAAAGTTGGCACCATTTGCTTTCTTTTGGAATTTGTCATTAACAGACTTGTTCTTTCCAAAAGATTAACCATGTTCCACAACGTTGACTTTTTCCGAAGTAGAACTATTGTAACTCTTTTGAGCAACCTTATTGTCTTCCTCGATTCGGAGTCTAACAATTAGGTCCTCAATTGTCATTTCGTTTCGTTTATGTTTCAAATAATTTTTGAAGTCTACCCAAGCCGGGGGTAACTTCTCGATTATAGAAGCAACTTGAAAGGTCTCACTTATAACCATACCATCGACAACGATATCGTGTAGGAGGACTTGAAGTTCTTGGACTTGTGTCATGACCGGCTTACTATCACTCATTTGATAGTCTAGAAACCGGGCAACCATAAATTTCTTGGTCCCGACATCTTCTGTTTTGTTTTTTATCTAATGGGTCTCATAGTTCTTTAGCCGATTTAGTCACACAATACTCATTGTAAAGTGAGTCAACAAGACTATTTAGAACATAGTTTCTACACAAGAAATCAGAGTGTTTCCAAGCATCAAGCGCACTCACGACTTGGACATCCCCATCTCCAGTGAGTCGAGGGGCCTCCTTGGTCAAGAATCGCGCAAGATTCAAGGTAATGAGGTAGAAGAACATCTTGTTGCCGCCTCTTAAAGTGCATACCGGAAAACTTTTCCGGCTTCTCCGTATGATTAACCGACATGGTAATCGTTGGAGTCCCTTGGGGGGGGAGGGTTTGTTTGTTTTGGTGTATTAGAAGTTCCAGTTGTCATGCTTTAAACATAAATAAAAAGTGAAAGTGCATTCAAAGTATAATATCAACGCTGTTTCTAAAAATAGATTATTAAACTATAAATAGTCGTTTAAACAGAAACTAGTTGGTAAAAAATAATGTTTTGAAAACAGGAAACTGTTACTAGAAAACAGTTTAGAATTTCTTAAATTTAAAGCTAGAAAAGGAAATTGAAGAACGCAGTGTAATCCTTTTTAGTTTGTTTGGCAAAACAAATTTGTTTTAAGACTATTATGAAAATATAAACCGGAAAAATGCTAACAAACAAAGAAAAAGGAAATCGGTGCTGAGGCCTATGTTTGACACAGTTTCCTTAAAACAAATTCGCTCGGTATGGGTGTTTGTTTCTCAAGATACAACAGCGTAAAGCGATTCTTCAAGATCGCCTAAACCGTCACTAGGTCGGATTCTACCTTAGCTGCAAGATGAGAATGAAGTGTATGTAGAAGCTGAGAATAAGAAAGAAGTGTTTCATTCGGTGTGTCTCAACAGTTGCTCGAGTGTATACATACAAAAAATCGTAACTGAAGAACTAAACACATAGATGTAACTGAAAATCAAAGTCTTCTTAATACCCAATATCATTTAAAGTTTTAATGGTATTAAATTTTTTAGTTACGCAAAAGGTCATTGAACTTTTCTGGTCGACCGGTGGTACATTCGTACTCGCACACAAGTTCAGTGAACCCAACTCAATTTGGTTCGCATTTGCACCCCACCCCCTGCGCGCGCTAGAGAGAGCCTTTGTGCTTTAAGTCTTACAAAGCATGAAAGCTTTTAGACTTATAAACTGACTTCCTTTTCATTGCCCCACCAATGTGGGATGAGTTAAAACTCATTAACTCATTTTCCAACTTCTTCCAACTACCTCATTTTGGGCTATAATTTCTCATTCATTTTAAATTCGTTTTAGACATGTGAACTATCAAAACGAAGGTAACACGGAGGAGAACACAAATATATAAGAATTTATTTATTTTAAAATGTTTTATGAAATCGTATTTTGTGTTCAAAATTGGGAAATAACCAATTTTTTGAAATTAGTTAAAACTAATTTTCCAACAAAAATAACTAAAGAATTTAATTTTCAGACATGTAGTTGGATATCCCAATTTGTATTTGGAATTTCAGAAACCCAAAATTGCATATATGAATTTGGATATTAAAAATCTAGTATCCTAAATTCCGGATATTTGAAATTTTGGATATCTGGTTTAAATAGCCTTATGCTAGAGGGTTATAAACACAATCAATTCAAGATGGATTAAATTCCTTGGACATAATCCTCCACCAAAAATAAAAAGATATGGATACAATGCCTTAGATAAACAAATTACCTATTTGAAAAAGCCCATTGCGCACCTTTCATCGTAGGCTTTACATGACGTAACTTCAACACCGAGTTAGTATACAAGGAAAGAAAGTTTAATTATGAATATGAATTATAAGAAAAGAGCGTATATTCAAATCTTGGTATTAGAAATATGTATGAGAATCAGATTATTTATGGAGAAAATAGGTTACCTGAATTGGGTTGGAAGTAGGTGAAATTTCTAGGGAAGACAGAGACATGTGAAATGGAGATCCCTTATGAAGATTATAGGAATAGGTTATGAACATACCTAAAGTATTTAAAAGATGCACTTCTATTTGGATTTCATTAATGTGAGGATTAGTAATGACATCTTGCATGAAAGCTGCTATAATAAGATAAGCAGTAATGTATAGTAAAACTGATTATTTTTTTTACTTGTAACAAAAGACATTAATTGATCAAAACTCATGTAAGAGTAATCCACATTTTAACCTTTTAGAAATAAGTGTATAATTTAGAGATCCAAGTATGCCATGTTGTCATCTACTTTCTCCATTTAAACATATAAGGATAGTATTTATAAGAATCATCCAAACAAATTGAAAATCGTTTCGAAATGGCTTTTGTTTTCTATGCTTTTATGTCATAAAATATCGAGTTTATTTCATTATAGCTTCAGGAGCAATATCAATTTTTTTTCAAAATGAAGAATTATTGGTATCTTAAAGCACCACATAAACGATATTATATTTATTGATATTTAACTAGTCCATCAATACTCGTATAATAAATCTTAAAGCATGTAAGTTAAAACTCATAACGTAGTTGGTGATGCTCAAGTGACCCCGCAACCAAACTCTTGGAATGTCAGCAGTTACAAGTGCAAGCGAAGGAAGAGAGTCCAATTGGAGATCAGTTTTCAAGTGAAGGAAGTCAAAAGTTAAGTTTGTTCAGGGGTTTTTGGAATATGTTCACCCAGCTGTTGGGATGTTCAGTAGCAGAAGTGATCACAAGTATGACTAGAATTGTAGATGCATTTAATGCATCATTAAATACATAGACACGTAATCTTGTTAAGTTTTCTTTTGTATTTTGTTTAGTATTACTTTTGTAAGCATGGCAACCATGTGTCATACTTTACTACTGTTCATTAAGTACACCTTATTGCTATAACAGGGTACTTCTACTCATGCAAATGTATCCATTCCACTATCGAACTTAATAGAAATATTATTATTTCTCTCCATATTTGTTCTTACAATTTACTTATATATTGTTGTTTTAATTTTTATTCCACATTTTACTTGGTTTTTTGTTTTCTGAGCTCGATTCGTCCCAATAATTGGTGTTAGAGCCTTGTGGCTGTTCGAAATTTCACTTAGATTTTCTATGTTTAAAAAGCCATGGTTTCTTGCACTTTCTAAGTTTTGAAGGTTAAAGAACCTTCTATACCACTATGATCACTTTTTTATTTCAAAACAAGCTTTCAAATTGCAACAATACTCAGTAAATGTCGCTAACAGTATTGGTAGATACACAAGAGCCCCACTCCTCATTGTAGAGGAAGACTATAACTCGGCAATAAGGATGAGCAATTATCTAAAACGACAAGGTATTGACGTATGGAGATCAGTTAAAAAAGGTCACTATAAGCTTAGCATTTCTCCCCAAGTTAATCATACGGAAGGTTTACTTGGTAGAGTTCCAATTATTGAAGTGTAACTACTCTTGATATGGAGAAACTTGAAAATGATCAAATTACTTAAACAAAAGTATATTGTCGTATCCGACCTGAAATCTTTGATCTCATTCAAAACTGTACTTCTACTTATTAAATTTGGGTTACTTTAAGAAATATCTTTAAAGGAACTAAACAAGCAAAAGATAAGGAAATCACATATGCTGTAAATGCATTTAACAACTTTGATGCTCTTCCTAACGAACCTCTCTCAATGCTTACCATAGGTTTGCTCTTATCATGACCCAAATGTTAAACTCTGGAACTATCAAGACCAACTTAGAAACAAATCTCAAGTTTCTATATAGTTTGGGTTGAAACTTGGTTTACTGTTGAGATGATTTTTCAAGGCAATCGTACTTGGAAATGTAGGTCTCTATATGTTATCTATGGAGACCTAGTGGCTAGGGAGTATTTCAAAATCCTTCCATAGATACTCTTCTACCAATTTCCGGACACAAGATACTGCAGCCAGATGTAATGGATGTTCAACAACCATAAAGTCCAAACAAATGATGAAGATGAAGAAGCTTAATTACCAACAGAATGTTGCTTACATCAGTCTCAAGTTTGACTATAGCTAGTTCATTGATTTATCCCAGATCCAACAAACCATACAACCAACGGTGTTCAAACATCAATCAATCATCTTACCAACCATCAAAGTATAACTTTCAACCATAGTTCTTACTACATAATATTGTATCCTAGAAACAGTACACAAATAGTTAGAACACAACAACTACAAAAAAACCACCATTATGACTAACCACCTTCCGATGGGAAACTCATTTCATGTCAGAACTATTAGGGACTAAAATACATTGCCAAATACTACAAGGCTTCTCGGAAGGATAAAGTTAAACTCGATGCTTACTTTCTTTAAAATGCTAGGTAAGACAGTGAAAAAGAAAAGGGGAAAAAACCATTTTTTGCTCAGAAGAAAAGTGAGATTAAGTTGTAGTCGTATGGAGATGATGATGAGGTTGAGATCGAAAAGTAAACGTAGGAGAGGCAAGATGTGCTCGGTGGTAAAATTAAACCAACTATTGTTATTGATGAGATGGAGAAGTCAACAACTACTAACAAGGTTAGGGAGATAAGAGGTACAACAAAAAAAAACTACTACTTCATGATCAATCACAAAACCTTTTAAGCCTCACCTGGAGCAAAATTCTAAGATATGTGAAGACGCCTTAAGAATACCTCTTAAAATGTAAGTTACTCAGAAAAGAGACTAACAACTTTTTTCTGTTTTCTTACATAAGGGGGAGGAGGCCAGAGTGAGTGTGCTGAAAGTAGGGATTTCCTTTCGGAAAAACTTGTATTTCATAACGTAAGGTAGTAGAGGAACATGGGGTAGCTACCGAAGATATCTACTTACTTAGGAGATGTTTTGAGAAAAAGAAACTATTCATGGACAAGTTGCAACGAGACTTAGTTTTAGAGAAAGATAGTAGAACTATTATAGAAAATCAATATGATATAGTTTATATTAAACGTGATCTAGCACAATTAGACAATATATGGCTTACTATTTGTAATGCCCCATTTTCATTTAGGTATTTATTTATTTAAATATTGTATTGGAAAAAAATAATTCAATTATTATAAATTAAAAAAATAAAATAGACAAAATAATAATAATAATAATAATAATAATAATAATAATAATAATAATAATAATAATAATAGTTGATTAGAAAACCCAATACCATCATCATACTCCATCTTTTTAGTTAAGTGCAACACACCAACCAAAACCTTTCTCTCCACCAATATATGCCTAGAGAGAGACTAAGAGACATGAATTGGGGAAGCTCACTAGTGCACTCAACCATTGCCAACAGGGCCGGTCCCGAGGATTCAAATGCCCGAGACGAGCGGGAAAAAAAAGGCCCTTAGGATCACTGGAATCGATTATTTGTCCCCACTTCTGGTCAAAATTAGCCACAATCTTCAATTTACTTGTGAGTTGCATTTCTAATAAGCCTTAAAGTCTGTATCACATATTATTTATTGTTTTCTGGGTTGTACTACGCACAATAAAAAGGTCACACTTGACCTCTTAACTTTAACTGCCATTCCTTATTTCCTTTAGTACATGTTTTTAGTTATTTTGTACTTGATTAATTAAAAACATAACAATCGACAATTGTGAATTTGTGATTGATGAACAGACTAAAGGAATAAAGGAATAAGGATTAGTGGATTACGAGAATGAAGAGTCTGAAGAGGTTTTGAACCGTGATGGCGTGATTCTTGATTACCTGGAGTCTCAATGCTTCAATGATCAATCGACAATTGTGAATTTGTGATTCTTGATTCAATCAATCATGAAGTACCGTGAAGGACCGAAGGCGTGAACGATTACGATAAAGTCGAGAAATCGAGAAGGACTGAAGGCGTGAACGATTACGAGCAGCGTGACTGATTATGATTAGTCGATTACGAGCGTGAGTTTAACATCGACTACCCAGGCGTGAACGAAGGACTGAAGGATAATTGCAATTGGGCTTGGCTTAATCAATAATGAACCTAGTATATTAAAAAAAAAAAATTTGGGCCCCCTAAACTTTTGGGCCCTGTGCAACAGCCCTTCTTGCCCACCCTTAAAACCGGCCATGATTGCCAACATTACCCATCACATCTAGCATATATCTAACCTCACCCACCTATTTTCTTTTGAGTTCGATTGGAAGAAAGAAAGAAAAGAAAAAGAGAGTTTTAGGGAAAGGAAAGAAGAAATGGAGGGATGTGGCCTGAGGAGTTGGCAACCAGAAGATAGGGTGGCCGGGAAAAAAAGAAGGATGAGGGATGAGGTGACGGGAATACGATATAGGAAGATTGTAAGTATTCTCCCTTGTTTTCTTTCTTTCACTACCATAACACTACCAGGAAACCACCAGACACCACCATCTTGTGGTGGCTGAAATGTGTGCATGTCCAGCTCAAATGGAGTTTTCTTGGCGTCTTAATGGCTTAAAATGAAAGCTTGATTTAAAATCTAAAGTTATGATTTCACATGCAAATGTAAAGTGTTGTCACCTATTTTCTTAAAAACCTCTTAACCACTATAGAAGCTCTTAACATGCATGCATGGAACTCAATAAGATATGATGTTTTGCTGAGCTAAATAGGTAAAATACTCTTATTAAGTGCTTAATGGGTTGAGAGTAAAATAAACACAAAACTTATACAAAAATTGGATATTGTGTATTTTGTGCATTGTTTTCAAAAAAATCACCAAACATAATACAAAAGTCTTTTTAGGGCAAGTTCAAGGGATATAGTCTTTTGTGGGAGCCTATTTTCATCCCATGAAATTACTTAACCTGATTCTCAGTCAACTAATGGGAAAGTTGCAATAGTCAACTAATGGGAAAGTTGCAATCTTTACGGGTAGTCTATGCATCACACTGTTTGCATAAATCTACTTTGGAAATTCATAATAAATTATAAAAGACTCCAAATGAGATGAGGTCAAGTCCCAGAGTTTTGAATGGATGTCTAATTTCATTTATTTTAGAGACTGTAACCTGATTCTATTTCTAAATATGGTAAAAGTGAAATATTTACAGACTGGTCCAAACAGCCTACTAATTTCATTAGTTAACTTGGAAAATTCAAATAAATCTACAAAATTCTAAAGGGCATGAGATGAGGGGCTATGTTTTTATATGAAAGTTTATTTTACCACAAATGTTACAAGACATGATATTCACTCTTTTTAGGGTAAAGCTTATCATTTTTTTACCAAGTGGTCCTAAAAGTTGATTAATTTTAATAGTCAACTTGTAAAATGAGTAATAAATCAACAAAAAATCGTGTGGGCTTTCTTTATATCCTTGAACAGACAAAGAAGTGCAATTTTAGAATATAACTAAAATAAGGGGTATAAGAGGGGCAAAACAGGTAGTGAACAGAATGATGTACCTAAAGTAAACTTATAAAATAACACCTTATAAATATTATTAAGTGTCAAGTGGAAAAATGGGCTAAGTTGTGACTATGGGTAAATATGTAGGATTGATCAAGATGTAAGCTCATCCTAGCCTATACCAATAGTTCTGATCAAATAGTAGTTATTAGGTGAGTTACACTGACTTGCCTTATTATAGTAACGGTGTATGACATGTGTTACGTTAATGTATATGTATGTTTATGTCTTTTAAATGAAATAATGTAATATGTATTATGTAAATGTATGTTGTATGTAATTTGAATGACTATGAAGGATCCACATGGAGAAGTGGTTTAGTCGGCTAGTCATGAAGGACCTACGAGGTGAAGGGCTAATGGCAGTATCCGAGACAATCCCTTCGGGGGAATCGACCTGTATAAAGGACTTGGTACCAACTATACGTATTTAAGGAGTTATGTTATGATGTTTATGTATGTAAGTGGAGGAATGAAGGCAATACGTGAATGCATGTGATTGATACCAACTCTACGTGTTCTATGTATTTTACATGATAACAATTCCATAGTGGCATTCTAATTTTGAAACTCATGGTTAAATAAATATATTAATTTTTTTCATGCATAATGCACTTGTACCATGGAAGATTCTTGCTGGTACTCCTAAGTTATGGGTTAATCTTATTATGAAATCAATAACTCTACACATATAGGGGATTCTTTAGCAATAATCTTATCCATATAATCCAGATATTCATATTAGGTTTCATGAGTATATCTATAAATTACAAAATTAAATCAATACAATGGAGCTTCTTATCTTTAATTCTTAAATTGGTTGTAAAAAGCCATTTCATCCTCTTTCAAAATTGTCTTCACATAGTTAATACAACAACAAGACACAAACTAGTTCTTTGAGAGAACTTGAAAAGGTTTTTAGGTATAAGTTATATTCACAAAAGAGAAACTTATTTAAATATTTACGTAAAATGGTGGACTCCCCGTGTCACTAAAATGGTAAGTGTCCATTAATACATGTCACAATTTCGGCCATTGTGATGGTCCCACGCACCAAATTCTCAGCCTGAAGTTCTCCATGGCCACAAAATATGCTTCCCTGAACCGCAGAATCTACTTATAAATCGTAGAATTTGTTCTTCCTAAACCATAGAATTTGCTTCCCTGCACCGCAAAATCTACTTCCAGGACCGAATACTTTCGTCTTCCTGAACTCTAGAATATGCTTTTCCTAAAGCACAAAAATTACTTCCTGAACCACAAAACATGGTACTCCTAGACCGTAGAAATTTGTCGTTTTCTTAAAACTTTTGTCTTCATTTTTCTTTTGATATCTTGCATTAGATTCTATCTTAACCTATTATTATTATTATTATTATTATTATTATTATTATTATTATTATTATTTCTACAAGGTTTTTTTTATCATCTCAATAATGTTCGAAAACAAAACTTTTATATTAGAAAAACTTTTAGGAAGTCCTATTGTTCTTGGTACATATTAAAATTTCTACAAAAGTTTGTAATTTTTTAAGATACTTCATTCTTATTCCAAACATCCAATAATTAAACTTTTTGGATATCACACTTTGTAATAACCCGATAAAAACATAGTTAATAGAAGAAATATGTGAACACACACAAAGGTTTGAAAATAGTGATATATGGATTTATTTTCCATTCAAACCTTGTATACCTTGGTTACTTCGGTTGATAGAAAATATATACCAAACTTTCATTCCCAATGATTTCAAGTGTTCCTTGATGTGATCATATGGGTGATCTAGAGGTTTCACAATGAGAATGTGTTTTCCCGATCGATTAGATCACATATGTTATGCTGGATAAAGTACAAGTAAGATCGTGATTAGGGATAAATAGTATTGTAAAGGGCAACTTCTAAACCGGGTGTTTTGGTGTAGTAATTACATGTTCCCTCGTAGTTCATAACAAGCACAAGTGGCTTGCTAGTCTCCTTTCAATTAAAAAATTTTCCTTTCAGAAAAGAAAATACTCTTAGAGAAAAGATAAAAAACATTGTTTAATGGACGAACAATAAACTTAGGAACAAAGAAAAATATATAGAGGAATTCTTGTACAAAATAAGATCAATTCATGTTTTAACCTTTTGGAAGTAATGTATTATGTAGACATCACCTCACGAGTCACATCGATAGTTGTATAGTATAACACCCGTGTTCCGGATAATGTTTCAGATAAAAAATAAAAACATTAGTTACAATCTCATATAAAAATCAGCATTGTATGCCGATCTTAGAAAAATCATAATTAATTCTATAAAAATCGGATTGACCTCAAACGAGTGCACAAAGTTTGCAAATTGAGTCTATTTTAAGTGATAAAAATTTAGTAGATCGCGACGCGATAGGGTATGGGATCGCGACGCGATCTCCGTCGGTGGTGTCGGTCGAGTGCGCGATGAGGTCAGCGATTACGTCAGAGATCGGGACGCGATCTGGGGTAGGATCGCGTCGCGACGGAGATCCAGAGGCCTATAAATACGAGGCATAAGCCTCATTTTTGAGGCAGAACAATCACCAAACACATATACGATATAGAGGAGTGTTCTGGTAAGGAAAATACGTTGAGGTAGGATGATGGGAGGTGAGAAACGAGCGGTAGCTAACAACGAGGTGCTCGGGAACTGTCAGCGGTTCGGAACGGAAAATGCGACAGGACTCCGAGAAAACTCCAACCTCAGGTGAGTAATCGCTACCGTATCTCCTAATAGTTTATATGTGTTAAACTATAAAATACGAGGGATGTAATAAACTATTTCCTATAATTCATAATTCCAAAAGTAATGCAGATTGATTTACTTACGAGGACGGTGTCTAGGCCGATTACTTGGGATCTGGTTGTTGGATTTTCCGAAAGGCTAAAATGCTGAAAGGATCCTGCCACCCCAACTAATCTTCTACCTGGCCGTTCTTTACTTGATAAATCATGGAGCATCATGTTGGAATTATTGAAGGGAAATACAAAGCAGTATAATTAAAGTATTATAATAATACTTGGGTGGGAAACAGTCATATTATCGTGAGGATGAGTTCGAGTTATACACCCGAAAGTATCACAATATGATACTGAGCAGAGTGAATAAGTAATTATATATAATACATGTCAGGGGACGGCATGATTTACCATATACTAATAAAACACGAGGTAATCATAGATGTACTATGACCATACCTGTATGAGAAAGCCGTTAAGTGAGTGGGTATACCGTGAAACGGTATAAGAATTCGTGAAAACCAAATACCAAATAATAAATAAAAGTGGAGACAGGAGCTAAAGATGTGAGTCGTGACGATGTAAGATAAGACTGTGTGGGACAGTCTAATAGTAAGTATCAGTGGGTGATAACGTATAGCAAGCGACGTCGGGTAATACGGTAGTTTCACAGTGTGGAATACGAGTCGGTTAGAACTGTGAAGCTGGCAGGAATGGTAATCCTGTAACTGAAAGGTTTTCTGCAAACCATGAACCAAATAATCTAAGTTCACATGCAACATATGAGGATCTATGTTTTCTTCTAATTGAACATATAACAAAACCTAAAGGCCATAAGAAAATTAATTAAAAGAATAAAATTAGAAAAACCAACATTTTAGAATTTTCTGGAAGCTGAGCAGCAAAAATATCCTGCCTCAAATGAGATCACACCCAAGCCGAGAGGATTATGGATCGAAATTCCAGAGAGAAAATAATAGAATAAGCGACTCATAATGAGGCTAGGGTTCCCTATTTATAGGGAACCAAGTGGCAAAGCTAGAAACCCTAGCCGCAGCCCATTTTCCGGATTATCTGTACGCGCGCCGCGCGCCGCAATTCAACTATTGAATTTGTACGACTTTAATCCCTGACCTCCTGATTAATCTAAATAATACCAAAGAAATTAATCCAATTAATTTTTGATTAATTATTAACCAATTAATATTATTTCTAATTAATATATTATCTTCATAATATATTAACAAACAATATCTTGATTTATTAGTCACATAATAAATCAACCCTTTCTCTCTACTTAACTTTCAAACAAACCTCCAGCCATGAGGGCAACCCAAATGGACTATGCTACTATTAATTAGGTAAATACTAATTATTAGTCATGGCTTAGACACCTAATCCAACAGTAACGTGTGTGACCATATAGGTCATACTGTGATTAGATTACTCACTAAGCTTTATAGCTTACCCCTTTATTTTATGTGGTTTTGCAGGATAGGTAACGCTTGGCTTGGATCATGGGACGATCCCCGGTGATATTATCTTGTAAATTCCAGGCTGAAAAACCAGGCGTTACATATAGTGTGTCCATCATACTTATCTCTTTTGTTTAATTGTTCCACACTAAGGTATTCATAATCAAGTATTTTTTTCAATATATTCAATGTTAAAAGTAAAAGATTCCTATCACACTTGTTTCTATTGACATCCAATATGAATCAACTCAATTTGTAACACATACAAGAAATAAAGTACTTAGTATCCATAGGAGGAAGCCTAAGATATATATGACAATAAATACAAAAATGTAGAATGTTAGGTATGTCGAATTTTGCTCATTGGTATTTGGTCTCAGATATCCTGCTGATGGAATATCTTGATGCTGAATTTTACTTATTACCTAGATAGTTTGGGGTTGTTGCTGTTTTTGGTTTCTAGTTGTCTAGATGTCAAGTTTTGCATATTATTTGGATGTATAATTCTAGATTGTTTAGAGTTGATCTTGGATTGTTGTACTCTCTTTCTATGCAAGTCTCCCGCTTGTGTTTTTTAATAAATTTCTGCTGTTCAAAAAAAAAAAAACCTAGAGCTTCTGGCATGGTAGAACCAAGTCAACATTTCTTCCTTTCAAAATAAGTGTGATGCATGTATTTAAAAAATGAGACTCGTTTCGAATAGTTAAACCAAGAAAAACCATAATTTTTATTTTATATTGTCATTATTTTTCTTCACATTGTCACAATCTAGTGTCGTTCTTAGCTATTTAAGCATTCCAAAAAGACAAAACAATAAATATGCAATGATTTCATGTTAACTGAATATAGTTTCATCTTTTATCTTTTATTACGACTCCATTATATATATATATATATATATATATATATATATATATATATATATATATATATATATATATATATATATATATATATATATATATGGTTGGGTTCAATAAGGGACTAAAATTATCCATGGTACAAATGGACTAATCTCGATCGTCGGAATCAAAATCATCAACGGCTAAAAAATAGGTTGTAAATTTCTTACGTCGACGCACATGTAGATGATTATAATAAAAAACCCACTTCATTTTTTTTGTTTTCTTTATTTTTCGACATTATTCTTTTTCAAAAATAAAAACCGAATATACCAAAATTCATAATTTTTTGTCCTGTACAAATAGACATCCATATTGATATATAAAAAATAAAAATTTTTATAAGTACAGCTTATCTAGATTCATAATGTGAATCTAAACTGTAAAAATTTGAATATGTGTAATTATTTTATTTTTAAAACTTTTACTACTTCAATATTATAACCATTTATAAATAATATACTTGATTCACAAGTGGATTTAATCATATTTACACGAAAATTTACTTATATTCACATACCAATATCATATATTATTGAGAATTTAATTATATGTTTTTATTACTTCAATATTTTAACCATTTATAATAAATTACTCTGATTCACAATTGAATTTACTTATATTCACACAACAATTTACTCAATGTACATATCAATATCATATGGTATTTTAAATATAATTTGTAATATGAATATGATTAATTTACTTAGAAAAATTTTAACACTTCAACATTTTAATCATTTATAATGAATTTACTATGATTCATAAGTTAATTCCATTCACATTCACACAAAAAGTTATTCAGATTCACTTGACAATATCATATGTCATTGTGAATGCCAACAGAGAATAACATAATAACAGTTCAGATTCACATGTGAATCTGAACTGTAAAAATTTGAATATGAGTAATTATTGTACTTTTAAAACTTTTACTATTTCAATATTATAGCCATTTATAAGTAATATACTTGATTCACAAATGGATTTACTCATATTTACACGAAAACTTATTCATATTCACATATCAAAATCATATAGTATTGAGAGTTTCTTAACAGATTTTTACAACTTCAACATTTTAACCATTTATACTGATTTTACTCTCATTCACAATATAAATTATTTACATTCACACAACAATTTACTCAGATTCACATATCAATATCATATGGTATTTTAAATATACTCTGAAATATGAATAAGATTAATTTAGTTAGAAATTTTTTTACAATTCAATATTTTAATCATTTATAATAAATATATACTATGACTCATAAGTTAATTCCATTCATATTCACACAAAAATTTATTCAAATTCACATGACAATATCATATGCCATTGTGTATGTCAACAGTGAACAGAATAACAGTTCAGATTCACATGTGAGTCTCAATTAACGGAAATTTCGAAAAAAATCATTTTTTGTATATCAATATGGATATCTATTTGTAGAGGATAAAAAATTATAAATTTCTATATATTCAGATTTTTTTTTTCGATAAAAAATAAGCCCTAAAAATTAAAAAAAAAACGAAAAAAACGAAGTGAGTTTTTTTATAATCCGGTAGACGCACGTCCACTGTAAAGTGTATAAATCGTGTCGATAAGATTAGTCCCTTGGTACCATAGTTTATATTAGTCCATTGTTAAACTTTTGGATATATATATATATATATATATATATATATATATATATATATATATATATATATATATATATATATATATATATATAATTGATGTAAATGCCATCCGCAATCTCTAAGTAGTACTAGCATATATTTGTGGGACTGGACCACTTTTGTTGTTTCATAACTTTTTGACCATTTAAACTTAGGAGAATGAAATGATTGATCATGGTAAATTATCATCACCTCTTCATACTTTGATAAAGTTAATGTGAGATTTAGTTTCATGCATTCAAGAAGAATGACCCACATAGGTATAAATCATGATATACGCACAAAATGGCTTTTTGGACTATCCACAATGATTGAGGTCCTGTTTGGCAGCCTTTTAATTTTTAAGATCTTAATTTTTACGAGGTCTCGATTTATAAGAGGGTCTGAATTACTAAGAGCTGAATATTTTCATGTTGTTTGGTTACAGCCTCTTAATTGCTGTGCTTAATAACAAAAATAACCATTTTACCCTTCTCTATTAAACTCAATAATACCAAACATTTACATACAAAATGTTTCAATATTTCAGCAAATTCACATCATTTCAGCAAATTAACATCAACAAATGTTTTTATATCAGCTTCTAATTTCAGGTTAACATCACATTACGGATTCTGATTAAAAACAAAAACAAGAACAACTACGGCACATTACAGATTCTTTACTGCAAATTAACATCAACATGAACTACAGCGACACCATCATGTGAATATTCTCATAGCTTCAATTTATGCCAGTTTAACATCAGCACCACCTAAAAAACGATTCTGATTTCAAAAACAAAAAAAAGAATAAAGTAACGGAAGGAGAGAAATCTGATGAGTAGATGCTGATTTCAGGAAAAAAAATTTCTTTCGGGCAATAATCTTACCCGAACTACAACAGCAGCAACACCAAAGTAAGGGAAGGAGAGAGATCCGACGAGGGAAGTCGCCAGACGGCAAGAGTATCAGCAGAACGGCGAGAGCAAAACCTAGAGAGATCCGGCGAGGTAAGTCGCTGGTCAAAAGAGGGGTCGGCGAGAGTAAAGCCTGACGGAAAGAACATCAGAGGCGGCGGCATCAATGTCACCGGTCAGAGGAAAGAGTCGGCGAGAGAAGCAACGTAAGAGAAGAGGTGAGAGTCGGGTTTCTTTTTCCCGATTGTGTTGTAGGCGGGAGTAGGGCAAATTTGGAAGAGGCGCGTCTCTTTTTTGTTCAGATATACTCTAAGGTCTGATTGTTTAAGTGGGCTTTTCTCAATTAAGTGGTAAAAAGTAAGAGGGAAACAAATGCTCTTAATCTGACTAATTAAGAGTTGCCTCTTAATTTTTCAATTAAGAGGCTAACAAACAGGCCCTGAGTCTTTCCATACATTACAAAATTTTTAGTTTTTACTTTTATATTTTGACATCACTTCACAATTTAAAATTATTTGTATTCTTATTCTAACAAAAATATAATTTTCAAATTATTTATGAACAGCTAACTATCATGTTGGGCACAAAAATAATTATTTTATAAAAAATATTAATTTAAGACATCATTATCATCTTAAATCATATGAGAACAAATATTCCAATCGGAAAGTTAGATATTGAAAATTTATAGTTATAATAATTTGATTTAGTTAAAAAAATAAAGTTCAAGTTAATATGACTCAAGACAAATAATTGTGTAACTGTATCATCTAAATGGTCTCTATTCTCTGACTGCTTGAATTATATTGTTTATAATTCTAAATTTAATTCTATCTTTAGCTAATCTTTTAATTAATTTAAAAATAAATTGATTGTCAATTATTAATTTAATAACTATGTCTTTTAAATAACAACCATTAATATTTATTATAAAGAGGCAAGGCCTTGTCAACTTTATTTCAATAGTAACCAACAATTCCAAGGTAACATAATTGCTAGTTGCATATATATTTAGTTGAATTTAATTTTTCGTTTAATACTATTATAAACTATTGTCATTGTTGATCGATTGAAATTTATTTCGAACATTTTCTATTATTTAAAAGATTATTTTTAAGTCTTTTTAGTAACAATGCCTATGTTTATCCTTTAAAATAACAAATGTTTGTGTTTAAATTGATCTATTGTTTTTAAATTTATATTATCTTATTGTTTCGTTAATAAAAATACATAGAATATATTATTGAATAATTGAGAAATTTTACAATAATCTATTGGAGAGGAAGAATAAAAAATAAAACTAATATGATAAATATAATTACTAATCTTGAACCAAACTACTTGAATCACCTAATAATTATATAGTATAGAATTAGATATACAACATAGGACACAAACGAATAAAAGAAAATGTTACTACGTACTAATCATTACTAGGTTTTTCAACAACCGGTCACCGCTCAAGGGGTAGGGATCACACAATTTCTTTAATGTCTCGATCGTTTTTCAATCATCAATTCAAGGGAATCAATATTCAGCTTCAAGTGTATCGAATTTGGTTTCAAGAATGAATTGTAGCCTTCACGATTTGATTTGTTTGTCCTATATAATGAATAATAATTTAGCAAACTAGAATATGGTGAAACTGAAATCATTATCAATAAAAAGAATTAATAAAAAAACCTTAAACACATATTGGTTTATTATCAAACCATTTGGATCTATGAAAATTTGACTAACTACTCTAACAAAAACAATACATCGATAATTATTAGATTCTTTTGGCCAAACATAGCATAAATACTAAACTAGATATCAATGAAATAGAATAACCTGAAATCAGGATACTTCATGTTAGATTGACTTGATATTTCCTAATTTTATCTTTAATTTGAACCCTTAAATATGAGTTGATATTTATTGTACTTTATCGTTATAGTGTTAAGCCATACTTAGCTTCAATTCAAGTTGAACTCATTTAATGTAGATAAGGCTTTTGGATAATGTAAGATTCCAACTTTGAGAAGCACAGAATATCAATTCAACCCATGTTCTCTTAGTCAACATATATTGACTAAGTCCTTATAATATACCATAATACACATATTCTTACTTCATCAGGGAACTTATGTATATATAGTCTAGACATATATAAATCTAAACGTTCAGTCCTAACAATCTCCTTTATTCAATGATGTCCAAACTAGCTATGAATCAACAAGAAAAATACTAAATTAGTATAATGTATCTTATATAAAATGAGATTGTTTTATGACTTGCAGAGTATTTAAGTACAAGAAAATGGGAAAAATTACAGTACTACATGTTTAGCCAACTTACGTGGTCTTTTATGTTTTTAGCTTCGTCCATGATTTTCTTTCTTGATTAATATAATGGTTGGATAAAGTTTGGATATGTATATGCGTAGGTATAAGAGTAGGGGCTTGGAGGGGAAGTATGATAGGTTCGAATCTTGGTAGAAAATGGAAGAAATATTTTAAAAAGGTAGTCAATTACTAAATCCATGATCTAATTTGATGGATAGTAGTTTAGAAAAGAGGGTGATAGGCTAAAGTTTCTCGTTTGGTAAGGAGATTGGTAACTGGCTGAAGGTGGTTGTTAGGGTGAGAATGTAGAGAACTTGGTCTTATTGTAAAGCATGAAAAGTTCATTCGGTGGTGTGAAGAATTGTCACAACATTTTTTTTTTTTTTTTGCATATATAAGATAAGAATAAGACAAGTATTCGATGTAGAAGAGTTTGATAGTAAATGAATTAAATGTATTATGGAAGGGTAGAATGGACAAAGAAGGTGAAATTATGGAAATAAATTTATTCAAGTCTTTTATTAATTTATTATGAGATATTACCTCAATTAAAATTTTGTCTTAAAGATATAAGGGCAAAATGGGAGATTTTGTACAAAAAGTGAAGTGTTTATTGTTCAATCTTAAAAAATTAATATATCGACATCTAAAAGGAATTGGACAAATATATTTGAGATACCAAAAATATAGGAAAAAGATTCAGGTTATTTGGAGTTATAACAAAAAAGTTATGAAGGTTGGAAAATGATCAAAAAGTGACAAAAATGACCAAGTAGTCGTGTTTGAGGGTCTATAATGGGAATTCTAGAGAAAATCAAACTTAATTTAGTAAAGAGAAGTTATTAAGCTCATTCTCACCTTTCTATACATATAAAGTTTGCAAAAATAAGATGTCATATGAAGAAGTTATGACAGTCCTATTTTTGGAGAAAATTAGGAGTAAATGCAATAAATTTTCAAAGGCACGGTAATTAAGTGGCAACTTGGTCATTTCACCTCTTATGACCAAGTTTAGCATATTCCTGTGTGCGTATATCAGAAGAAAAATAATGGGAAAGAAGGTTGGTTCCGGTTTCATCAAATTAGAAAGGGAAAATCGGGAATGGAAAACACATACACACAAATTGATTGTGAGTGTATGTACGTGTTTGGGATCGCAATTCCAGTAGTGAGGACGAGATAGAGAGAAGCAGGAACAGCGGGGACAACAGCCCCTGCTACTGTAAGAAGTGTTAGGCCGGAAAACAACGTAGAAACGCCACCAAACCACCCTACCGGCGACGACTGCTGCTCGTGGTGGCGGCGGACATCCGATGGTGGCGGGGGGAAAGATTTCTTGGTCCCAATATATCATTGGAAATGGTGAAAATGAAGTGTATGCTGGTGTTTATGCTTAGGTTATATTAGTAGTGTTGGCCATATCTTTAATGTTGGTCACGATTCTTTATTTTATTTTGTCATAAGTAACTTTTCAACGATTTTTAGGTTTGAAAATAAACAGACGTAGTGCCATTAGTTCTTAAATCTTAATGATTGAACTAATAAATTATTCAAGGTAGAGGAGTTTGATCTAGAAATAGAAGCACAAACCTAATTATACGCCAACTTTTGCTTACATGACAAACTTTAAACCCTAAACCCTAAATATGTATATGCAACATAAATGTCTTCTCAATGATGTTTGTTCATATAACTTTTTAAAAATATGCTAATGCGACTTCATCCGGTCAAAATTTTATCTTTTTGAAAATACTTTGTAATACGAAAGGCTTTTTATAAATAATAAATCATTGCACTACAAGAAAAGTTGGCAATACCGGCGACGCCATTAGCGGACAGCCGGTACTACCGGCGACATCGAAAACACGCATTTCGTGTCGCTGGTAATACTGGCTGTCGCCACTAATGGTGTCGTCGGTATTGCCAAGGCAGTGATCCGCGTGATTTACCATCGTAACCGTCCGTGAATTTTTTGATCCGACGATGAAAAAAGAATCGGGAAAATTTCCCTCCCAACGCGTCGCCGCTAATGCTTCAGTCGCCGGTAATGCCTCTGTCAGCGATCTGCATGATCTGTCATCATTGTCGTCCATGCCATTCACCATCTAACGCTCCAGAAAAAAAAGCGGCAACGGACAACACATACACACAAATTGATTGTGAGTGTGTGTGCGTGTTTGGGATCGCAATTCCAGTAGTGAGGACGAGACAGAGACAAGAGACAAGCAGGAACAACGGGGACAACAGCCCCTGCTGCTGTAAGAAGTGTTAGGCCGGAAAACAACGTAGAAACGCCACCAAACCACCCTACCGGCGACGATTGCTGCTCGTGGTGGCGTCGAATGTCCGATGGTGGCGGGGAAAAGATTTCTTGGTCCCAATATATCATTGGAAATGGTGAAAATGAAGTATATGATGGTGTTTATGCTTAGGTTATATTAGTAGTGTTGGCCATATCTTTAATGTTCGTCACGATTCTTTATTTTATTTTGTCATAAGTAACTTTTACAACGATTTTAGGTTTGAAAAAAAAACAGACCTAGTGCCACTAGTTCTTGAATCTTAATGATTGAACTAATAAATTATTCAAGGTAGAAAGGAGTTTGATATAAAACTAGAAGGACAAACCTAATTATACGCCAACTTTTGCTTACATGACAAACTTTAAACCCTAAACCCTAAATATGTATATGCAACATAAATGTCTTCTCAATAATGTTTGTCCATATAACTTTTTAAAAATATGCTAATGCGACTTCATCCGGTCAAAATTTTATCAGAAAATACTTTGTAATACGAAAGGCTTTTTATAAATAATAAATCAGTGCACTACAAGAAATGTTGGCAATACCTGCGACATCGAAAACACGCGTTTCGTGTCGCCGGTAATACCGTCTGTCGCCGCTAATGGCGTCGCCGGTATTGCCAAGGCAGTGATCCGCGTGATTTACCATCTTAATCGTCTGTGAATTTTTTGATCCGACGGTGAAAAAAGAGTTGGGAAAATTTCTCTTCCAATGCATCGCCGCTAATGCTTCAGTCGCCGGTATTACCGTCGCCGGTAATGCCTCTGTCAGTGATCCGCGTGATCTATCATCCTTGCCGTCCATGCCATTCACCATGTAACGCACCAGAAAAAAAAAAGCGTGTTTTAAAGCGTCGCCGCTAATGTTGTGTGCCTGTGTCGCCAATAATACCCTAACATGTTGCCGCTAATGCTGTGTCGCCCGGTAATGTCCTAACACGTGGTTTTCACTTTTCATATAAAATTTTAAAACTATAATGATCGTTTTAAATTCCACGTCATAATTAAAACAAAGGGTTGGACAGAGTTGAAAGAAATGCTATCTTACTATAGTTTTACACTTTCAAAATCGTAATTTTATAAATGTTTTGGAAAAGGAAAAAAAGAACATAAGTTGACATTTCGAAAAGGATAAATCACCGAAGTGGAAACTAATGTGTCACCACTCCAAGCTACACTTCTAGTTGGGACACTTTATACAACGCCTACTTTTCTTCAACACTTTTAAGAGAATTTGCATTAGTTATTCGTAATAAGTATTGGATTAAATATTATGTTTTAACTTATCCAAGGACTATCAAATAGTGTTCCTTTGTTTTTACCTAAAGTTGGAAACTGTACATTTTGGCGTTTGTTGTGCTTTATACCTATGTAGCACCAAAAACCTTTTTATTAGCAGAAAATAATGCTGTGGTAGACAAGTGGTTATTGGCAAAAATAATTATAAAAAGATGATTAAATCTAGCAACGATTACTTAATCATGATTCAAAACTTACCACAATGGAAATCTTCACGTTTTTAGATGAACACTTTGTTTTTTTGTTTTTTCTTTTTCTCCCTTAAAAGCACATATTGCGCGTTTAGTTTATAACCCTTCAAAATTATAAACACAGACACTATGTTTTTTTTATCCTTTGAAAGCTCTTATTTCTCGTTTAGTTTATAACTCTTATAATTATAAACAAAAGCTATGAACTTTTTTCTTTCTTTTAAAACCATCTAAATCAACTAGATTGATGATTCAGTGTGGTTGAGAATGGAACTATATGCGATTTGCCATTGTTGAAAAATTTTATCCCCTAAATGCTTTGTGATGGACAGTTACATAGTGGAATAATTTACTAACTGAAGTAGAATCATCATACTTCAAATTTTGTCGCTATTGTCTTTGTAGAAAAACAGATCGAAAACACTTCATCTTGTATTGATTTTTTATTTGTAGTATCATTTACATCCTAAAACATGGTCTTAATGGTTTTTTTCTAATCAGGAAAACAAAACAAAATTCAATAATTTAAAAGTTGAAATATTGGAACTCTTTGAGGGGATGTGTATATTCATGCATGGCCTATATTTGGCAGGAAGTGAGGATTCACGTAATCTTTTTTTAGCCCATTGTTCATGATTTCTTGTCAAAACAATAGACTCAACTGCAATTTTGGCCCCTACATGCTCACCATTTGTCCACCAAACCTACGATCCTTGCATCATTTGATAGTAATTGTACCCTGCCAAAAACATGTACAATAAAGATCGAGACGCGTCATTTGCGAATAGGGATGAAAACGGGACGTACCTTTCCATGTCTTTATGTCCATTCAAACGGTGTGAATTGGCATATACTACAAGAAATATGGGCGTTACGCGCGACACCGATTATTAGCGGCAATATACAATACCCGCGTTTTGTGTCGCCGCTAATAACCGGTGTCACCGCAAAGAGAATTGGAAGGATTTTTTTCATCCTAGGCGTGTCGCCGCTAAAAGCTTTATTTTTGTTGCCGCTATTACTCAGCGATCCATATACCTTTGTTGTTCCTTCTCCTTTTTGTTACACGATCATACACACACACACACACACCAGCGATTTCTATGCATTCTAAGTGTCATTCAACCGATTCTGACCACCTTCTCATGAACACAGCACCCGCCTTCACTCTCTCACCTCCACTCTCCTTTTCCTGCAAATTCCTCTTCAAAACCGGCGACTTTTTTTTTTATTTCCGGCAACAATAATCACTTTTCCATTGCCTAGGTTCTTTGTCGGCGAATTCCACCACCACATTGGATAAGAATCTCCAATAACTTGTTAATTTTGTGCTAAAACCTAGAATTTGGAACTAATTTGTGTTATTTTAACAAACATTTCCATCACCACCAAAAAACATAAACTCCGGCTGCCACTGCATCGCCGGCCTCCTCCTCCTCCTCCTCCTCCTCATCAGACAGCCACCACCTACAACCAAGTTGGTTTTGATGCTTTATCAACTTTTGTTAACTTCTTAATAAAAATCCTATGTGCTTAATGCTTAATGAAAGTGCTTAAGTGTTATGCTAATGCTTAATGTAAGTGCATAATTGTTTTGATAGTGCTTAATGGTTAATTGATACATATAATGATATGTAATATGCTTTGGAAGTGTTTGTTTTAAGTATTTATTTGTTAAGTACTTAATTTATAGGATGTTTTAGAATATGTTTGATGAGATGCTATTGATTTGAAATATGTTTTGAAAGTATTTATATATGTTAATAACTTAATTTGTATGCACTTTTAATATAAAATACTTAATATTAAGTACTTAATTTCTAAGTTTTTCATGAAATTACTTGTAATATGTTTTCTATTGATTTGTTGATGTCAATTGTAGTGTACTTAATTATTAACTACTTATTTATTAAGTACTTAATCATTAAGTACTTAAATATTAAGTACTCAATTTGTAATATTCTTTCAAAGTGTTTGTGTTAAGTACATCATGATTTTATGTTTATTGGTTATTTGATAAGGTTATTGTTACTGTAGCACAACAAAGTTCGGTAATTTTTCCGGATTGGTCACTGAAGTTTTTTTTTTGCGCAATAGGTCACTAAAGTTAAATTTTACGTCCTAAATAGGTCATCGACGTTAAAACTAACTGGTTTTCACGTTAGTGTAGGGACCTATTTAACACGGAAATTAAATTTACTGACCTATTGCGCAAATAAAAAACTTCAGTGACCAATTCAGAAAAAAAAACTTCAGTGACTTATCGCAACCACAAATACCATAGTCGGTCTCAATCTCGCACTCTCCGTCTCGAATCTCTCTTCTCTGTTTCGCTCTCTCTCGCTATCTCTCTATCTCTTTTTCTGGTATTGATTGCGAATCACAACCGCTGTCGGTGTTGTATTCCTCTATACCACTACTGGGTTCTTAGGGTGTGCTTGTGGGTCCACGGAGAAGGATAAACGGGTTAAACGATGGTCATTCACCAACATTTCTTCTAACTCGTCAAAGTAACGGAAGGCTAGGACTCGTTGCCGGACTTTTTTGCCTGTTTCCAACCATGTAGATAATCGTAGCAAGAAATCGACTCTGATGAAACTACGAGATGACGTGCCTATTTAATCTATTTGGGCTATCAAATTCCCCTATGAAACCTCCGCTATCAAATTCCTCTATAAAATCTACGATGCAGTTTTGATGATAACTGACCCGCAAACCGCAAATGCGGCTTTTCCTACAAAATAACTGAACAGTGTGGTTTTTTAATGTGATGCGGTTTTTCGGTTTTAACCGAACAGTGTGGTTTTTTTAATGCGATGCGTTTTTTCGGTTTTTCTTGCATTTTTTTGGTTTTAATATAAGATACACGGTGTAGTTCGGTTTATATTACGATTTGCGGTTCGGTTCTTACAAGCGGTGCGGTTCAGTTTTTTACGGTTTTTATAAAATTAAAAATCGTACCGCACCGAAAATTTTGGCTTTTATAAAAAAAATCGCACCGCACCGGCGGCGGCTGTGATTCGCGATCAATACTAGAAAAAAAAGATAGAGAGAGGGTGAGAGAGAGAGCGGAACAGAGAAGAGAGATTCGAGACGGAGAGGGCGAGATTGAGACCGACTATAGTCTTTGTGGTTGCGATGGGCCACTGAAGTTTTTTTCCCTGAATTGGTCATTGAAGTTTTTTTTTGCGCAATAGGACACTAAAGTTTAATTTACGTCTTAAATAGTCCCTACACTAACGTAAAAATCAGTTAGTTTTAACGTCGATGACCTATTTAGGACGTAAAATTTAACTTTAGGGACCTATTGCGCAAAAAAAACTTCGGTGGCCAATCCGGAAAAATAACTAAACTTTGTTGTGCTACAGTAACAATAACCCTATTTGATATTACAATATGATGTGGTTTTTATGTAAACACTAAAAAATAACATAAATTATTTAAAGTATAACATTAAACCCTAAACCGTAAATATAAAATTATTTAAGTGTAACGTTAAACCCAAAACCACCCTAAACTTTTAACCCTAAACCCTAAACATAAAAGAAAAAACATAAAATTATTTGAAGCTAAACCTTAAACCCTAAACATTAAACCCTAAACCCTAACCCCAAACCTAGAATGATTTAGGGTTTAGGGTTTAAACCTAAACCCTAAAACTTAAACCCCAACTCCTAACCCTAAATCCTAAGCCTAAAAGAAAACATAAATATATTTGAAGCTAAGCAAAAAACCCTCAATCTTAAAAAAAAACTAAACCCTAAATAATTTAGGGTTTATGGCTTAAACCCTAAACCGTTTAACCTAAACCCCAAACCCCAATCCCTAAACCTTAATCCTTAAACCCTAAGCCCTAAATAGTTTAGGGTTTATGAATTATTATTTATTGTTTAGGTTAAGTGTCTTCCTTTCAATCAAATTGAGCTTAGAAGTACCCATCAAAAATTGATTTAGAAATTAATTTTGGGTTGTCCCACTTTTGGGACTGCTTTTTTGAATGCTTTATCTCATCTAGATGTGAATGAATACTACATATTGCTTGTTTAAGAAAGATTCTATTGTCATTTTCTCTTTTCTCCTCGCGTATATATTTTTATATATACTTGGGAGCTAAGAGGAAATGTTGTCGGATTTTTCTTAAACAATCAATCATGTAATATGCATTCACATATGAGGAAATGTTGTCATATTTTTCTTAAACAATGAATACTCTATTTGTTGTCCGGTTTTTTGTTCCCGTTTAGGGATAGTTTTTCAATCATCCTCTTCATGAATATTTTATCTGATTTTTGTTTCCCGTAGATTAAACCTTAAACCCTAAATTATGTTTCAGTTGCATCATGCATGTTGATAAAAACCGGCTTACCCATCCAAACTGTAGCTCAGATGAACAGCGACGAGGAGTCGACTCTTTTATCGAGATGTGTAAAGTACAAGTCGACAACATAGGTGATGTGAGATGTGCATGTGCAAGGTGTCATGAAACCGAAATATTATGCTTTTCATTAATGAAACACCATATACATGTACATGGTTTCTGTCGATCGTACAATATGTGGACCTATCACTGTGAAATTTCAATTGCTCTAGTTGTAGATGACTTGGCGTTAAGCAACGATAGGGCTAACGTCATAGAGGACGTTAAGGAGTAGTTGATGGAAGAGGATGCCAACGTAGACGAAGACAACTTGGATACAGAGAGTAGCGGCGTCTTAGCCCCAGGCCATTGCAGCAATGGAGCAGTGGATCCCCCAACTTCCTTAGCTAGAAGGGGAGGACAGCACGAGGTGGAACGTAAGACGACGACATTGATGGTGGGCAATTTCGTGACTTAAATGGCCTTGCTAAAGGCGACGACACTAACGGTGGTTGGTGGTTGGTGGTGGTTATGGCATTAACGATCGAGGTGGTACGGTGGTGCTATCTATCGTTGGTTATGGCATTAACGATCGAGGCGACGACACTAACGGTGGTTGTATCAGTGTGTTTTTGTAAACAGAAAAAGAGAAGCAGAGGCGGTGGTCGTCATAGAAACAGTGGTGGTAGCAGAGGCCATGAAAGGTGTTGATGGGCAGCGGCTGGAAATATGTTAAGGTTTCTTGTGGGAGCATTTTTAAGACAAAGAATGGTTATTTATGATTGTCTTACGACATCTCCAACCCACCTCTATAAACGAGTTTACACTATTTTTAAACATTTTTTATCCAACCCACCTCGAAAACTAACTATAATTTTGGGTATATGAATAGCATTACTCCAAATATAGAGTAATAATATTGATTTACACCAAAAATAGAGTTAATATTTTACTTGTCATTTTTAGTCCTTTATTTTTATTTCTATACATTTCTTGTTTATTTAAATGCAATAAAAAATATTTACAATCATGTTATATATTAAATGATATTAATTTATTATAATTATCAAAAT
>CM042009.1:59355903-59363403 GCA_023525715.1 Cichorium intybus | reverse complement strand
TTTGTTTGGTTATTATTTTTAGATAGTTGAACATTTAGAAACTAGATCCTCCGACTGTAGCGTGACACTACTAGTTGGTAATCTGTCATTTAGTCTAACCACGAAGCTCCTACGGATCGACCCTGTCTACCACTGTACTAGTGTGTGTTATGTTTTTTCTTTATTTTTGACCGCACGACGACCTAGGCGTGTCAAATTTTGGCGCCGCTGCCGGGGAGCTGTGAGCTTAGATTAAGTGATTAGTAGGAACTTGTTTCTTGTTTTTGAAAATTTCATTTGGTTAGTTTTGGTTTTTGATTTTTGTAGTGTGCGTGTTGCACTAGTGCATGCGTACCCGCAGGGGTAAGCAATTATCCCCATTGCATTTTGATTCTGAGATTGAGCGTACTGCGCGCAAAATCCGTGCCCGTAGGCGTTTAAATATCATGAATTTTAGTCAGGTTAGTAGTAGTCCAGTAAGTGTTGCCCAGGAACCATCAGGTGAGGCAACGGGGGTGTTTTCTATTCCCCCACTGTCAGAGTTTCAGTTCGGGAGCTCGAGTGCTTCTGGTGCTGCAGTTTCAGCCCCTGCACCCATACCCTCATGCACTCCACCATCTGTCCCACCATTTACACCCGCTTCACAACCACAATCTACCAATCCATTTACCTCTGCAATGTCTTAGGGAGAGCCGACCCGTGATGGCACCCTAGTTTCTCGACAGCAGACACCAACCTCTCAACCACAACACGTTCTTTTTAAACCTCAACCCACATTCCAACATACACAACTGATACACTATCAACAACCTCCTCAGCCACAATACCATTATCTAGAGACAGACGAGGGATATGACGAGGAAGACGAGGGATGGGTGCCACCAGCACCACAACCACAGTGGAACCGAGGTCGGGGACCTCCTAGAAGAGCACCACATTATCAACAGCCACAAGGTCAGCGGGATTATAACGACCATCTTTATGGTAATCCCACTCAACCTTTACATTTCGCACAACCGAGACGGCAATCGGTTGCATCACATTTCCAACCGCGGGAATATGATGATTCATCGCCAATTTATATTCCTGATAACATTGATTCTCAAGTAGAAATAAGACCTCAGTTATTAGGAATATTGCTGGAGTTTAGAGGGTATAAGCAAGACGATCCTTATAATCATCTATATGAGTTTTTAGCAATTGCTAATGCTAATAACCCTAGGAACACCAATAGAAACATTTTTAGACTTAGACTGTTTCCATTCACTCTTAAGGATAAGGCCAAATATTGGTTTACATCTTTGCCATCGAACAACATTACCACATGGGATCAGCTTAAGGCAAAGTTTCTTCAGGAATTTTATCCAGCAAGTAAGACAACTGAAATCAGAAGGGTCATTCAGGACTTCCAGCAAAAGCCAGGAGAGGCTTTCCACGAAGCCTTTGATAGGTTGAAAGAGTTGTTACGATCCTGCCCGCATCACGAAATTCCCAGGTGGCAGCTAGTTAAGTTATTCTTCGAAGGAGTCAGTGAGACGCATCAGGCCATGATAAATGCCTCATCAAGTGGGACATTTATGTGGCAGGACCCAGAGGAAGCTTGGCAGTTCTTGGAACAATTGAGCAATGGTTCCAAGGCAAACTTTTCTACCAAGAAGACTGTAGGTACGGCAGCAGCAGTGGGAGCCGACGCTGACTGGAAGAAGGAAGTGAAGAAGGAAATTAGTGAACTGAATAAGAAGTTTGACAGGCTCATGTCAACACTGCAGAATGGACCACAGAATCCATCGCAAGGAGGTCAAGGAGGACCTAAGACTCAAGAGGTGAATCAAATTTATGGCCAGGGTCAAGGCCAGCATAATAATGGACGACCCTACAGGCCATATAACCAAGGACACCAGCAGAATTTTAGGCAAAACAATTATCAGAGTCAATCGACCAATCAGCCTAGAACACATCAGCCTGCAAATAACAACAACCACAATGGAAATACAAATGGAAATAGTAGCAATAACAACAGGGGGCCCAATAATGTTACCAACAACGCCCCGGGAACTCAAGAAGAGATGTTTGCTAAGATGTACGATATGGTCACTGCTACGCAACAACAATCTCAAGCAAATGCAAAAGCCATTGCAAACATGGAACGACAAATTTGACAAATGGCTGCGGACCAGCAAAAGAGAGACAGTGGAAAATTGCCAAGTGCTACAGAGGTCAACCCTACTCATAATCAGCGACCAGGAAAAGAGCAAGTTAACACTGTCGAATCTGGATGGCAAAAAGTCGGTTTGGAAGACTTGTTTGAAGTAGGAAGTGAAGTGAAACTGGGGGAAGAAGAGAAACTTCAAGGAAGTGAGGAAGGTAAGGAAGAAGGAATTCCTGTTGAGAAGGAAACTCAACCAGAAATAGACAAAGAAGAGGAGCACTCGATGATAGTGGGAATCAAGCAGAAAAAGAAGAATAGGAAAGGGAAGAAGAAGCAGGAAGCACCCAAATCAATGGGGCCTTTAATGAACCAACCCCTATGGGATGAGCTTAAGGATGCCCCTGAAGATACCAGAATTCTGCAAGAAATGTGTGAACAAAACGGGAAGAGTAAAGCTCCCACACCCAAAACTGTAAGGTTGACTGTGAAAGCAAGTGAGGCGTTATTGGGAACACTGCCCAAAAAGGAAAAGGACCCTGGATCACTATTGATCACTACTACTGTAGGAGATGTGGTCATTCGGAACACCTTGTTATATTTGGGAGCAAGTGTCAATATCCTGCCAGGATACCTGTACGATAAGTACAAAAATGAAGAAATAGAGCCAGCAGAAGTTGTATTACAGCTGGCTGATCAATCAACAAAGGTATCTCGGGGAAGGCTGACGAATGTCATAGTGAAAGTTGGGGACTTTTTCTATCCCGTGGATTTTCTGGTTATGGAATATGAAAGCCTGGACGATGCACCTGCACTCATCTTAGGACGCCCATTCTTAGCTATTGCTGGTTCGGTGATTGATTGCAAGACAGGAGACATGGACATTTTCTTTGGGACAAGGAAAAGAAGATTGAACATGTTTGGAAATCCTGTATCATTACCTTCAGAAGAAAATGGCAAACAAATGGACAAAAGGATATTAATGGAGTCTGGGATCAAGAGTAAGGAAAAGATTTGGACACGTACGGGAGAAGGAGGAAAAGAAGATATTTTAAAAGAAACCAAGGACTACCCGTTATCTACTATCGAAAAGGAGAAGCTGCTGGACATGATAGAAATGATGGAAGCAAGACACCAGCAGTATGAAAAGGAATCAAGAGAACGAGAGGCAAAAGTTTTTAAGCTCCTGGAATCTCAGCAACAGTGGATTAGCGGTGTGAGCGATCGAATGACTCAACTCACATCTCTCATATCAATGATGGCCAACAACTTCATGCCAGGATTCAAGCAGATGTCATCAAGGGTTCAAGAAGAAGAAGATTCGGCATAGAAATAGTACGTCTGGCTGAAGACGTTAAACTTAGCGCTTGTTGGGAGGCAACCCATCGTGTCATAAGTTAGGATCTATATTTCTTTGAATTAAGTATGAAAATACATCAATCTTTTTGCAGGTATTAGTGGTCTAAAATAAGTGTGGGGTCGTGTGAGAAGTTTTGAAATTTTTGAAGACCGCGCCGCGGGTTTTTGAATTACGCGACGCGGGGTTGTAAACCAACCCGATGCGCAGGGGTTGATTTGGTGACACGCGCGACGCGCAAAGCGTAAATCCGCGACGCGGGAATTGATCAGTCGGTTTCCTCGCTATATTAAGGTAAGCCGCGACTCAACCCAACCCCACACGACTCGGAGCTCTGATCGACAAATTTCTCTCGTACTTTTTCTTGCTCATTTTGTTTCTACTACCAAGGTACACTATTCTAACTATCTATTAGTTGTTAAAACTAGCAATTAGGTAGTTAATTTTAGTGATTTGTCCAGAAAAGTTCAAAACTTAGAATCGCCAATGCTACCTCATAGGGTGTTTGTTTTGCCAAATGGAGACCCTAGATGAGTTAGTCGGCACTTAGGCTACCTTGTGGTATGATTGTATCGAGTTTTATCAGGTTAAATTGCGAGTTTGATTCGGGGTTTTGCAAACAGCCGCTCGCCGCGACGCGCCTTGCTCTTGGGCCGCGCCGCGGTGCAGCAGGGAAGAAAAGGACTAATTTTGCAAAAAAAATTTCTTTTGTGGCTATGTATCTTTTTGCAGATGATGTTCAGATTAGATCACGCTTTCCTCCAGTTCCCCGAGGGACTGGCTAGCTCCGCGGAGTACATTTCGCGGAGGGACGCGTTGACTAGTCGCCGGGTTCTCGAGGCGACGGTCATTGACAGGGATATACTAAGGTATGCGGGACTATGGGGTGCGATCAAGCCATTCTTACATTGCACCTGGACTCACGAGGATGCTTCATTTACTTGCCGTTGCTGGGACAGGATCATGGCCACGGACGAGGACGTGGTCTACACCGAGCTACTGTTGGAGTTTCTCTCCACGATCCATTTCGCTCCTCGGGCATCGGACCCACGATCCAGGATCATCCGATTTCGACTGGGAGGTGCACAGAGGGAGTGCAACCTCCGGGAGTTTGGGAGGAGAGTTGGGCAATACACTCCAGCGGACCTCCAGCATCGCCATTTCACGCAGTTCTTCGGGGCGTGCATCCAGGGGCAGCCGGAGAGGTCCGACAACATGGAGATTTGGACACCACTGTCCAACGTTATGTACGAGGCGGGGACCTCGAGGGAGAGCCACCTCCACGACCCACTTCACCGCCTCATGCACCGTATCGTCTCCACCTCCATCATGCAGCGGGAGGGGGGCGAGAAGGTGTCTGGGGAGGACATGACATTCTTTTGGGCTCTCCTCGACCCGTCCCGATTCCTCCATCTCCCCTTTGCCCTCGCAGTTGCCCTATCCACTCACTCGACGGGATCCTCCACTAGCAGTCCATTGGCCCGGGGGTATTTACTGCCTCCGTGGCTGCCTCCTCGCACTTACTGCCTCCGTGGCTGCCTCCTTGACCGCTCTGCCTCCATCTCGCACGACATCACGCACTTTGGAGAGGATGTGGCTCATTGAGCAGCAGCGCCCGGGGCAGTTCATTCGAGCACCTACAGAGCCTCCCCAGGCACCCCAGCCCGCATACGCTCAGCCGGGCAGGAGATGCCGGAGACTAGAGCCAGCACCTGCAGCCCCGACAGAGCCACAGCCGCAGGAGGACCCAGCAGCCATGCACCGACTGGAGGCTAGAGTCACGAGGATCGAGGACCAGCTCGAGTGGATCGGGGAGGTACTCCTACAGATTGCATCAGCGCAGGGTCAGCGCCCCCGACCATCCCCAGCTAGGGCCCACGATCACGAGGCTGGACCTTCCAGGCCACCTGGTAGTGATTGATGTACTTTTTCTTCTTTCTTTCTTTTTATATTTTTAGGGATATATATGTACAAAACTTATGACACTTCTATCTGTATATTTTGTTCATATTTTATTCTGTTATGTTTGCTTTTAATTTGTTTGTTGAGTTATGCATGATACACCAAATTGAGAAGGAGTTGTCTCAGACAAGTGTGGGGTCACCGTGCCCCCTCCACTTGTCTCGACCACCGGCATGTTCACTGTAGCGCTACAACTTCGGAATACGAAATCAAGGATCCGTTTGTTCGCAATTATACCTGTGATATTGAGCACCAAGCAGTCTATCGTCCAAAAGGGGTACTCTTTCTCCCTTGTTTTGAAATAATTTTTTGTACAACGGGGACGTTGTACGTTTTAAGTGTGGGGTGTGGACGGTCGAAAGAGAAATTTTTTTTGAAATTTTTGCAGAAATGATCAATTTTACAATTTTTAGCAATATTTTTCAAAATTTTTAATAAATTACAATTTTGAATTGAATGGTTTGTGATTGTGATAGCATTAGTATTTTTCAATAAATACTGTTATTTGTGATCATGCTATTAGTTAGTCAAATAAGTTGAGTTTTACGAGTTTAGAAGATTGAGCTGTTTTAGGATTGGAGTTTAGGAAGGAAATGTCAATCTGTGGCCTTTGTTGTTCGAGCCGGTAAGTCTAAAATGGGTGGGACTTATGCACTTTACCACCTAAGATCGTCTGGTCTGGGATGGTATTTCTGAAAGCTCGCTACACGGACAACATCAAAAGTCATGGACAATTCCTTAATGGCCTTTAGAATCTGAATGAGTACGTACACGTCATTGTGGACAGAAAATTTGTAATCAAGGGTTCTTTAGAAAGTCATGAATTCCGGAGAACAATTCAATTATGTTTTCACGAACTATTCCACTCTAACTCAAAGAGTAATAAACTTTGAAACTGAACACAGTCGAAAATTATTTGATTCCTTATTATAATTTGTTAAAAACTCTCTTGCTTGGGGACAAGCAAGGCACAAGTGTGGGGTGTTTGACAACGCCTAGTGATATCAAGCATTTTAGGCGTTGTTGAGCCCTGTTCTTGATAAAATTATATCAGATATGTCTGGGTATTCTCACTTTTCGTGCCAGGACTTGTTTGGAGAAAAAAAAAATGGAAACAGGGACTAAAAGCATGCAAAAGGAAGAAGTTTGGAAAAGAATGAAAATCAAGGAAACTCGTACGCGCGCCGCGGATCTATGATACGTGCGACGTGGGCTTAAGGCGGTGTAACACATTCAAATGCCGAAGAAACGGGAAAAGATTAGTACGCGCGCCGCGGATTCTTCATCTTCGCGGCGCGGCTGCGGGAAATTTGCAAATATAAATAGATGCAATTTCAGCCGAAAACCCTAGCAAAGACCGGGTGTAAAATCGACCTTGAAGCTCTTTGACTCCAAGAATTCGTTCCATCAACTTCTCAATTGGTATTTTCATGTTTTGGATTTTTATTTCATTTAGTTAGATATTTGTAAGCTTTAGTTTGTATCTTTGGGAGTGACAACCATTGATACCAAGCTTAGGTTTATGTTTTAGTGGTGTTTGGATACTGTTTTGAATGTTTTGAATTCAGTTTGGGTTAATGAAAGCATTTGGTTACAATTAATCTTGGTTTATGAGTATTTTGGTGTTTTGGATGTGTGTTTGTGTTTGGATTATTTGAATTGTGTTTGGATATTGCTTTGGCCTTGTTAGGAATTGTTTTCCTTTGCTGAAATCAGTAGCCAATTAGGTAGAGTTAGGCATTGGACTTTTGCTAGTAACTGTTCAGTCAGAACCTTAGTTATTAGTTAGGTTATGCCTTGTCTGGTTTGGATGCCTTTGTTTGCTTCTGATTCAGAGATGCACTTCTGATTTCAGAAAGTGACTAGGTTAGGTTGAGTTGAGCTTAGCTTATGCTTGGCTAGACTTTGTTTGGTTATTATTTTTGGATAGTTGAACATTTAGAAACTAGATCCTCCGACTGTAGCGTAACACTACTAGTTGGTAATCTGTCATTTAGTCTAACTACGAAGCTCCTGCGGATCGACCCTGACTACCACTGTACTAGTGTGTGTTAGG